>ML842698.1:0-34438 GCA_009831015.1 Picea engelmannii
ATTCTCCATTATGTTTGATTGCACCCGCTGTGCTTCATCATTCACTGCACCAATTCCAAATGCTGGTGCGCCAGATTGCACCCTCTGCCCTCCATCATTCACTGCACCAATTTATTTTGCTTCTACTTCACCACCTTCAATATTTATTTCACTCTCCCGATCTTCTCCATGAACTGCAAAGTCCTTCCATATTCTCCTTTGGCTAAAGGACTCAGCGAGAGCACCTATTACTATTGTTAATGGCTCCGGGTTATGTCGGCCGCAGCCTGAGCCGCCGGGTGACGTCGGCCCGGGTTCCATAGAGTGCCCCTCAACGCCCACAGATGTGATGAGTGCTTTAGAAGAAGTCCCATGTGGTTAAACACCATATCACTGTGCCCATGGATTCATAATGTGGTGTAAGAAAGCTTATCAGGCTTTGTGGTAAAATGGTAAGAAAGAGTTTCTAAGAGGATATCTAGTGATAATATAAACTGCACTGCTAAAGAAGATGTTGAAGTGTTGATATGTAGCACTTGTCTCTCAATTTATGAAATTCATTAAGGGAGAAAACATGTTGAAAGGAATGTTTTTTTTGTGTTAAGAAAGCCTCTTTATGACAATGCTAGAGGAATATGGAATTCTAGACCTCAAATGGTTGTGTTGTGCCATAGTTGTTGTAGATGTGGATAGAGTGGTTTAGAGGAATATGGAACTTTATAGGTCAAATGGTTGTTTTGTATCACAGATGTTGTAGATGTAGATAGAGTGGTTCCACCATGCTATAATGCTCTACCCATAAATGAAATGAAAATATGAAGTGTGCAATGTGGAAAACAAAGAAGCCTCATTGAATGGACAAGTGTTTGTGAGGAATATAACATCATGTCTATTTGAAATCATATATAATGTCTCCAATAGACCATTGTTGATAGCTCCATAGCTAGAGGAATACGCTAGAGGAAGAGTTGTAATGTCTTCCTAACTACAAACCATATGTAATAGGAAAAGTGTAGCACATGCTAAGTTATGTAGGATATCTAGATTATAATCACTCCACATTGGGGAGTAGAACTCATTAGAGTGCTACTCGTTAATGTCATGGTACGAAAGTGTGAATGAGCCTAGTTGTGTTGCGCTAATGAACCAAGGAATTCCCTCACACTATACATGGGATGTACTCTAGATGCTATATGATGGGAAAGATCTATCTCAACACTCAAGAGGAGATTTTAATTACTAATAAAATAAAAACATAGGATTTTTTTTAATAGTTTAAAAGTGATTACTAGTTGTACTTATTTGGTTAAAAGTGTTTTTTATAGTTTTAAAATAGTTCCATTCTAAATTATTTGTCAAACAAAAAGTAATAAATTAATATGTACGTCCCAAAATAAGGGGTATTGTTCTAGATGCTCTCTTCTAGGTAGGTGGCCCCTCATGTTTTGTATCAATCCCTCTTGGTTTTGATCATAAGTGTCTTGGATTTTATGGCAAAATGAAAAAACATATTGTAAGAAATAGCATGCAACCCTAAGCATGGAGATGCATAGAGAAGTGAATTTGACCAAATGACAAAGTGGTTTAGACCTAGAATAAACAATTTTGTTGGAATTTAATGGATTTCCTCTTACTAAAACATCAATACAAGGGAATAAATTTAGTCTAAGAAAAATGCAGTGAGCCAATTTTATTAAAAATCACACCACTGTAAAATTTCCACAAGCTAAAAGACAAATTATTTTGTCTTTTGAAAAATCACCCACATTTTCCATAAAGTATGCAAGATCCTTATAATTTACACAATTTTAAGTTTCACCAAATCTTATAGTTGAAATTTAAAATTTTACAAAGATTAAAAAAGGTTCCTAAACTTAAAGAATAATATGTTTTTTCAAACATGAGGCTTGAAATATAGTTCTGGGATTTAGAAAACATGCAATTTAAACTTCCCTAGGCACAATTCAATTGGGAAATCCAATGTACTAATAAACATTCAACTACTACACATGTTATAAAACAAAATCACAAAATTGGTGGTCTCTCATGGCATAATTAGAGAAAGGAACAAATGATGCAGACCCTAATTTGGATTATATTTAAAACTAACGTGTATGTAGAAAATACACTAGATTTATGTGATAAAAATTGTATCTGCAACAATTATGTTAAATTATATATGAAATGTAGTTGTTGCAATTATAATTGCGACCATATAAATAATTCAATATTTATATGGCTGGTTGGTTGAGCTTGAATCAAAATTGTAACAAACAAACAAAAGAGGATATTAAACCTCCAAAAGAAATTGGCACTAATACTCTAAGAATTAATGTTGTAGTGGATCCATACCCCTTTACAACAATCATTTGTAAGGTTGTATTTGAAATTGAAATCATTAACTCCATAATTTCTACATTGCTAGCTCAATATTGTTGACTAAGTGGAAAACTGAATTTTGAGAAAACTCCCTATGAGACACTAAAACTTAAAATCTTCATGAGGGTCATTATTGTTTGGAAGCCCGACCGCTCCAAATGAACCAATTAAACTAGCAAAACTTATGAATTCCAATTTATATCCATTTTTCATTAACTACTCAACATCTTTGTGATGGATGAATCTCACAACCACTATGCCATTATAGGAATATGGAAAAGTTTAGAAGGAAGAGTAATTAGAACATTATACTTAATATAATAATATATTGAACCCCAACATCTATAGGTTTGTGCTACTTTTAGTGCAAGATGAGTGTTCACATTTCATAGTTTTCATCTCATTGTGTCTTACTCATTGTAAAATTCTACAGGTTAAATTCTATAGGAACAAACTAAAAAATGTTACAATGGATAACATATGACAAAAGCATCACGAGAAACTAGACATAACCTAGGAACCTTGAAAGAAAATGAGGTAATACATACAATTATAAACACAACCTAAAATTAGAATAAGTATGTAGAGATGAAAAATAGAAAATTTGGCATTGTCGTGATTTAGTGTTGAATTAAGTCAAGTATTAAATAAAACCACATGCCAACTCAAGTTCTAAATTAAATGGTTGTTCATGAATCACAATCCATATGAAAGGATACAATTTGAAATGGGATGGTTGTTGTGTGAGACATATGTATATCTTGTGTGGAGACAAGTATAGAATACAGCCACTGTAATATTTGGGAAAATATACTATGAAGCTATTGAAGTCAAATGCATACAACACCAAACCATATTACAATCCCTACTTTGGTTATACAAATTGTTTATCTTATGCCATTTAGAAGAAGAAACCGCATAGAAGGTTGGTGATAGAAAACAAAGATAGTAAAAATAAAGAAAATTGCCATACTAGTTATAATTGAAGATAAATAGCCCGCACGGGTGTAGACGGATTGGCAAGTGTCGTGTAAATGGAAGGAAATTTGTAAAAATGAAGTCTCATGTTCGATTCTCACCCAGATTTACTCGTGCACCATTCTTGCGAGCCGGGTGGTTGCGCCTGGGGTTATAGTGGTAGCCGATGGGGTTCAACCCCGTGTCACGCGAGTACGAGAATCGCGAGTTGTCGATTCCCCCAGTTAAAAAAAAAAATTTAATAATAATAATAATAGTAATAATTGAAGATAAATATCACAAGGTTTTATATGGTAGGTACAAAGAAAAACCACATATATTACAAAGTAGCAACTAATAGGTAAAATGTTATTAAAATCAACAATATGTAACCATTGATCAACCCAACCATAAAAGAGGTGAATCAAACAAAGGTTGATTGAACCATTTTGCGACAACCTCATATTAGCTAAAATTAAAAGAAGAATTTTAAATTCTTCCTCCACCCAATAATTTTTTTGTAACTGAATAAGAATGCAAAAAACTAGAAGACTAGATTCTCAACAATATGAATGCTTTAGTTTATTAATCCATAAAAGAAGAATTTACTATGATGAATAGATATAAATAAATTTTAGAACAAAGAGGAAGAACTTATTTTTCTGATTATAGTTGTAAAATCCTCAGACCCCTGTTGGGCAATGCCACATCAAAATTTTGAATTCTTATACCATTAAATTTATTGATATGTTTTTTATATGAACAAAATTAAGTGGAATAATAACAACATACAACAACAATAATTCATACATGTAAATAACATAAGTTCCATAACATAACATCATAGTTGATAACATAGTATTTACACAAACAAATAAAGACACTTATCTCTTGTGAATTAAATACCAACTGCGTGTAGAAATTCCATGTTCCTCCCATCCTTAGACCACATTGGTCATAACTTTCAGCAATAGGTCACCCCCAAGTTAGGGATAAGACTCAAATAGGGCTAAGGAAATACTAAGTCAGTCTTAGCTATGATAATCAACAAGATTTCTCCTTCCAAGGTGCCAACTTCTAAAACTAGCCTACAGTCTCTCATTTCCGACATGCTTGTCCCACCTAAGGAAGTGTGCCCCTTCTCTACTCAACAGTCCTTCAGCTGCCCAACTTCCCTTAGGGGCTTCAAAAACAGGCTGGAAGGGAAGTCTTTGAGTCCTATAGTTACTTCCTAGTGCACCAAGGAATAGTTCCCAGTAGCTTCTCACCCAGAGAAAACTACTCACGGTCCTAACAACCTGCCTCTTCATATGATCCTTAAAACCCACCTCTTCAAATGGGCATGACAACCTGCCTCTCCAGCAATAGCATGAGCCTGAGAAACCGCCTCTTCAACAACAACCATATCAAGTACAGGTACGATAATGGAAATTTTAGTGTACTCAAGGATGATAGGAGATAATGTTAGATTAATAATGAAGGAATGATGGGAAATACACTAAAACTCCCTCTTAGATATGAATGTGCCTTTTATGACACATGTAACTCAAGGAATTCACTCATCCCTACTTAAGAAACTTAGGATATATATTCATAACTTTGTATTTAAAAAATATTAATATAATATTCCATTGGGATCAAGCCCCATTATCTCAGCCCTTCCTAGAATCTTAACCCCCCTTTCCCTTTCTAGTGGAATTTATCCCCCAATCTCTCTTTTTGGGTCGGTTTGCAACAGTGATGTATTTTATTAATAGTATGAGTGTTTACATATTACAATAATAGGCTCACTGGCCTTTAACATCTAGGATCCTTGTCCTAATTATCACATAGGCACTTTGGCCTATAATATCTTGGCTCACCAACCTATAAAACATTTGTACAATTACAATCGTGAATCAACTTGGGGTATTACATTTCCCTCCCCCTTATTTATCCACTATCCTCAATGCATTATAGACATGTACATTAAAAAATTATTCAAAAATATCCATGACTTCGCTATTGAAACATGTTATCCTTCTAGTGATCTTCTTCTCAAGCATCACATTCATGTCTTCATACTTCAGTTGAAAGTCCTTTTCTCTATTCCACAAAACTGCTTCAGGAAATAAATCATCCCACGATATAATTCTTGATATGCCTCTTCCTTGATGCACTCACCCTTACAGGATCATGCATCCTTTACTTTTTGCATATTCCTTCAGTGATCCATCTTGCCAAGGATTTCACAGACAAGGAGAGAGCCATCTCATGACCAAAACCCTAGCAAGTTTCTAGATTTATAGGGATCCAATATCTCCAATGAGAGTTTTTATTACCAAGAATTTCAACTTTAATAAATATTATCTCACCTATGTCACACACATACAATCATCATGAGACAATATCATATCAATTTCATGTAGAATTCAAATATATTTCATAAGAAAAATTCAAAGTTTCTTCCTGTATGAGGCTCCATCTCATAATTTCTTGGTTGTTTCAATAGTAGGATGCATTGTATCTTATGGATTTCAACATCACCATACTGAAGACCACTTTTCTCTGCAATATTCTCATCTTGCATTCATCCAAACAATTTATTAGTATTTCATGTACCATATGATTCTGTTGTCATATTTACAAGGCACACAAAGTGATTTTCAAAATTGTCTACACTTAACAATGCAATCATAGATATCAAACCATTTATTAAGTAGAATGAAATTATCATTCTTTGCATAGGAATTTCCAGCCATTAGGCTTTCCATTCTTTCTACATCATAATTTTTATTACTCTATTTCATGTTGCAATGTATAACAACCCCTGAGATGTTCACAACTCCATGATTTAGTAATAATAGTAACATTTTAATTTTTAGCATAATCATTTCCATTAAATAACATATATGCATGCATTCAAGAATAACAATTTTATTATGTATAAGTGCAACTCTACTACTTACACACTATGCATGAGTGCAATTTTTTCATGCATATCTATTCAATGAACCTTTGTATTGATTTCATGATGACATTTATCTAAGTCATGTACCCCACCATGGTGAATTGGAAGGTATGGCCAATTCCCCAACACATCATGAATACAATTCTTATTGCTTTCTCAAGTATTTGGATTCCTTCCTTTTCAGCCTAAACACCACACAAAGAATATAATTTCATGGTTCTCTTTAGTTTTATAAAAATGGTTACAGTCCAAACCTTATATAAAGTAGGAAGTTTTCCTTGGATACCTTGTGGCACTAAATCCTTTCCATATATAACCATGCCATGGCCTCATAAATGACTTGATTTACTCAGATTCATTCGTACAACAAGGTCATACCCTTTATTATTTTGGTTATCAAATCATAACCAATATAACATGAAATGCTACTAAGTCATTTTTAACTTGGAATAGAGCCCAGGGAAACCCACCAGAAAATTCCCCTCATTTCAAGGATGGTACCCGAGGTAAACTATATTTTGTAGAAATATTAGGCTTTTCTGATAGCTTGCTCATTTAAGAGCTCAACATGTAACTTGTGGGAATTGAACATGGGTGGGGGGAAAACACCCCTCAACAAAAACCACTCTAGATAAACCCAATTGACATGCTACTATGTCATTTGTATACATTCCCACTACAAGTAAAAGAACCTATAGCGGAGGTTTTTGCGGAATCCCTATAAAAATAACCCAAAAATATGTTTATAGCTAAGGTCACTAGCAGTTCTATTTGTGTGGATGTTTTAGCGAGCGTTTTTTTAACGGTGCATTTATAAGACTATACCACATCAGTGCGCCACCATATATAAATGCACTGGTGCTAATAGACAATGGTTTACCATCGCAACGTTATATAAAAAACAAATAAAACAATGGTGCACATCATATAAAGGAAGGTCGAATGCACTGGTGCGCCCCAAATGGGCACACTCGTGCACAAAAAACAGGTTCGTCGTCTTGTGTTTTTCTTCAAAAATGCATATCGGTGCATCATTATCCCCTGGTTGCACCTATGCACAACAAACAACTCCATGGTTTGTTCTTTTTTCTAAATGCATAACGGTGTGAAATTTTCCTAGTGGGGCACCGGTGCATTCCATATGGGGCACCATCACATGTTTTTAAAAAGAAACGATGCACTATCTATAGTAGTTAGCACCAGTGCGCTTAATGCAAGTGCACCAGAACATGGTTTAAATAAAAACCAACAATAAAAAAGTTCATGGGCACTGGTGCGCAACAAATAATTGCATAGTCTGTGTTTTTTTTTTTAAGAAAAAGAGTGCACACTTGTCCTACGGGCACACCGGTGCACGCCCTATGATGTATCGTCACAGTGTTTTTAAAAATAAATGTTTATCATTGGTCCACTTAACCTGAGCGTAGTGGAACAACGTTAAATAAATAAATAAACCAGCAGTAGAAAACCATTTTTACCATTTCCAGTGTAGAGAATCTCTCAAGCATTGGTGCCACCTTTTCCCAATTGAAGCGCATTTTCGTCAGTGTTTTTATTTCTTGCATTGTTTCCATTCGATGTTCGGCTCGTGGGATTCCAATTTTTCCATACGGTGGGAAAATTTCATTTTCTTCACTACATCCCAACCATGCCTCCTCAACGACAAAATGCTCGATGACGCATACCCCCCACTTTCTCCCTTTGGGGCTATTGACCTCCCAGTCAAGGATCGATCAAGAAACTAAATCATATTGACTCTTTGGGTATCTTCTAGAGCCAAAATCAATTACGCAGTCCTTTCACCAAAAGCGCAGGTTGTATGAGACCCGTGGGCCGTCTCCTATGCGTTATTAAAAACTTCATGCCAAATGGGTGCTATCTCTTCCCTGGCTAAGCCCCTTCCCTTACTTGACCATGGCTATGACCACTTGCCTAACCAAAATTCGCTTCACGAGTTCACGTGTCGGGTGCTTGCCTATGAACCAACCCCGACTCTCCAACTTCTGAAATCCTAGAGTGGGGCCCAGCGTGTGCTAGCTCCTCGCTTAACCTTTTACGATGTGACCCCTCACCTTGACCTGGGGTCAACCCCTCGAGTGCTTCGTGGTTTCATGTTTCATGTACCCAAAAGATTTTGGTTGCTCATCCTCCTGATTTCCAAAACCCAAAATATGGGCTCCACTCACCTCAAATCAATAGTTTGAGACTCCCCATGATCCAACAGTTTAGATCTCCTTGACGAAATCGGGACTTCATGTTTTTCTAAGTTAGAGGACTGCTCACCTTTCTTCCCCCAATATCCAAACTTGCAAGTTTCTTGGGACGCAATCTATGATCCACACCTTCCTTCAATCAACGACTATGATCCTTTCGCGAACTTGGAGTTCATGAGGTTGCTTCCTGTGCACTTCTGAGGGGTTAAATCTTGTACACTTACCTTTGGATCCAATGTTTGTTGTTCCACGCACTCACATCTCATAGTTTAGATCTGATCTCCCATTGCACGTTCTTATGAGTGTCTAGGTGCGAGATTTGACAGCCAGATCTTTTCCTCTACAGTTGATCCAATGATAGTTATCACTCCCCCTCCTGATCTTTTAACTCTTCTGACTCAGAAAGTTTCCTAAGTATTCAGAGGTCTCTACCTTTGAACCTCGTGTGAATCCATCTCTTGGACCTCGCCTACACTTTTGGAAAGTGCTATCCCTCCTGATCTTGACCTTTCATGAAGGTTTCGGCTTCCCACACACTCCTTATGTTTCATGGATTTCGATAACTTAGATCCAAAGGATTTCTTGAAAAGAAATTATCCTGACCCTCCTGGCATCCCTCTATCCCAATTCTTCGACTTATTGCAGAGTCCCTTTGACATTTAGTGGAATCTCAAATCTGTGCACTGCTTGCAACAGATTCTTACGCAAGACTCAGTTCTTGTGGGTGGTTGTGCATGCCTTACAGTAGTTTCTTTGTACTCCTTTCAAAGGGAAAGTTTCATGCTATCTCTTCTAAGCTTTAGAATCGAAACAAGTCTCATTAACGCACTCCTTTCATTCTGTGTGCACACCTTGCACTCCCTCAATAGAAGACAAACAATTGAAACTTATACTAACATTCACATTTCCATCTACTCATGATGAAATTCATTCACTCATGAAAACACAATAACAACAGGGAATTGCAAACAATGTCCACACCATGCATTGGGTCAATTTTCCTCTGTTATCTTCCTTCAAAAGTAAAAATGGCAACAACTGTAATAAAAAACAACTAAATTTTAGAAATCTCTTCCTAACTTGCAACGACCACATTTGGGTGTACAAAACCTCTATCTATCTCAGAGGTTCCTTAGGGTTCCCCTGACTACTTGTCTACTCTAAAAACTAACCTAACAACTATCTTAGTCCAGTCGCATTCCAAAGCTAGAGTGGAAACTCCCACTTCACTCACAATCATTCAAGCATTCCTCAAAAGATTTTTTTGGCGCTGAGTTCAAGGATGCTTCAAAATATTTTTCTAACGCTGAGTTCAGGTGTGATTCAAATATTCACTGTAACTTCCAATGTTGAGATTCTGAAAAGATTCACAGGCCATGAGTGGTCCTGCTCCGCGTGCTCTCTAACGATGCTCCTGCATCATACTCCCCTTGACAAAAATTCATGGGCTCCTATCCATGAGCTCATGCATCAAATTTTCGTGCTTCTGGATATCAGCTTCATTTTCCCAATTGACATATTCCATTGAGTGTCCCTTCCACTTGACCAGATATTCAAAATAGGTATTTCTCCTAGTCTTTTTTCCAATCCTCTAATCAACGATCTTCTCCATATTTGGTTTTTCTTCTATGGGAATTTATTTCTCCCACTAAATCTTCTCTTGATCTTTTGATCCATCTGTGTCATCTCCCCTATAAGGATACAGGTCTAAGACATTGAATATGGGTGATATGCCCACATCATCTGGCAATTCAATCTCATAGGCATTTGCATCAAATTTCCTTAAAATCTTACATGGTCCTATCTTCTTCTTTTTTAACTTGTTATATGTTCCCTTAGGGAACATTTCTTTCCTAAGATGTGCCAGAACCTGATCTCCTACTTCAAATTGAAGTTCTCTGTGATGGTCAAATTTGTGCTTGTACTCTTGGTTAGAACTCTACAACTATCCTCTGATATGGATATCGAGCTTTTGCATTTCTGCAGCAAAATATTCTTCTCTAACGCTCCTGATATCACTCTGTTCCAAGAATCTCAACTCAAATACTCCCTTGGGTTGCATTCCATACAATATTTGGAATGGGCTCCTTCCAGTTCTCTTGTTTGGTGATTCATTATATGCAAATTTTGCTTGCGGAAGAATCAGATCCCATTGATTATGATGCTCAATGACCAGACTCCTTGATAAGTTTCCTGAACTTTTGTTTAACACCTTAGTTTGCCCATTTGCTTGAGGGTCATAAGATGAACTAAAGGACAAATATGTCCCCAATTTATTCCACAGTGTTCTCCAAAAATGATCAATAAATTTTGTGTCTCTGTCCGAGACAATGCTTCTGGGTAGGCCGTGAAGTCTAACAACTTCCTTGAAAAACAAATTTGCAACATGTGTTGCATCACTAGTATTCTGGCATGGGATAAAGTGTGCCATATTTGAAAATATATCCACCACCACAAATATGGAATCGAATTCTCTTTCCATTATTGGTAGACCTAACACAAAATCTATGCTTATTGCATCCCAAGGCCTCTCCAGTATTGGAAATGGTTGATACAATACCATGTTCTGTATTTTTCCTTTTGCATGTTGGCAGATTCTACATATGTTCACAAAATTTATCACTTTTGTTCTCATACCTGGCCAATAGTATGAACTGGTCAACTGTGCAAATGTTTTATCATGGCCAAAATGTCCAATTGATCCTCCACTATGCTTTTCCTTCAAAAGGTTGTCCCTCATTGAGCATTTTGGTATGCACAATTGAATTCACTTGAACAACAATGCCTCTTGAATCATATACTCTATCCAATGGCTCTTGTCTCTCAGCATAGGATTCACACATACTTCATATGCTTCCTTGAAATCTGGGTCATCATTGTACATTTCCTTAAGGTGTTCAAACCCCAAGGTCTTCACCTGAAATTCTTGCAAAATCAAACATGTCTTTCTTAATGCATCAACAAATTTATTAGCACTCCCAACAACATGTTTTATGAAAAAACTAAAATTTTGCATAAACTCAATCCACTTTGCATGCCTCTGATTCAATTTCTCATGTGTGGTTATGGATTGTAAATCTTGGTTATCTCTATACAAGACAAATTCTTGTGGGACAAGGTAATTTCTTTAAGGCTTGAATTATGGCATAAAACTCTTTATCATATGTGGAGTATTTTCTCTTGGTCTCATTCATATTCTCACTGAAATAGGCAACAAGTCTATTATCCTGACTCAAAACTACTCCAATTGCAACTCCACTTGCATCAAACCTCACCTAAAATGTCTTTTCAAAATTTGGCAAGACCATAATTGGTCGTTCTGTTATTTTCTCCTTCAGTATATTGAAGCTCCTCTTGACCTCCTTTGTCCATTTAAAATATTTGTGCTTCTTCTTCATTGTATCCATCATTGGTGCACAAATTCCACTGAAGTCTCTAATGAACTTCCTATATAAACTTTCTAATCCATGGAATCTTCTTACCTCAAACATGCTTCTTGCTAACGCCCATTCTTTGATTGCTCTCACCTTTTCTGGATCCAAATTTAGTTTATTTGAAGAGATCAGAAAACCCAAGTAAATGAGCCATGTCTTCATAAAAGAGGACTTCTTCAGATTTATTAGCAGTCTCTCCTACTGTAGTCTCCTCATCACTAGTGTTAGGTGTCTCAAATGCTCTTCTTTAGTCCCATTAAAGATCAACATATCATCCATATATATAACCACAAACTTACCAATGAAATCTTTCAATATTTCATTCATGAACCTCATAAAAGTACTCAGGGAATTCGTTAAGCCAAATGGAATAAAAAGACACTCATACAACCCTTCATTTATCTTAAAGGTTGTCTTCCACTCATCACCTTCTCTCATTATAATCTGGTGATATCCACTTTTCAAATCTATTTTAGAAAAGAAATTTGCTCCACTTAAACAGTCCATTAAATCATCCATTCTTGGTAAAGGAAATATATACATGATGGTGATCTTGTTAATGGCTCTTGATTCTGTACACATACTCCATCCTCCATCCTTCTTTGGACTCAACACAGTTGGTACTACGCATGGAATCAAGCTCTCTTTGACCAAACCCTTGTCTAACAATTCTTGGACATGATTCTTCACTTCCCCATTCTCTCAAGGTGTCAATCTGTATGCTTCTTTGTTTGGCAGACTTTCTCTTGGTACCAAATCAATATGATGGATAATACTTATGATGGGTGGCAATGAGTTAGGCAGCTCGTCTACCACTATGTCAACAAAATTGTCCAACAATTCCTTAACGTCTTCAGGAAAATCATCCATCGAAGTACTTGTAAGGATAATTCTGGGTTTCCTCACCATAGAGAACTGCATCTCCTATTCTTTCTTGACTTCCTTCAAGAGTTCCTTCTCTCTCGTGATAAATATGCTTGTGTTGGCTTCCTCTTTCACTTTCTTCTCTTCTATCGGCAACAATATGTGTGTTCTACCATTCTTCTCCAAGGTGTATGTATTCTTCCTCCCATCATGAATGACATTCCTATAAAACTGCCATGGTTTTCGCAAAAAAATATGGCATACATCCATGGGAATTACATCACATAGGATTTCATCTCTATATCCTCTTATCTTAAATTCACCCAAGCATTGTTTAGTAACCATTACCTGGTGTCCTTTCTGCAACCATGAGACTTTGTATGGAATTTGATGTGCATTTGTCTCCATCTCCAATTTCTCCAGTGTCTATGTGGATACTAAGTTATCATTGCTCCCACTATCAATTATCACCTTGCATACTCTGTCTTTAGACTTGCAATATATCTTGAATAGGTTATTCCTCTTCACCGAATTCTCAACTTTTGCCTCTAGTTTTAAGAGAACCTTTGTCATCATCAGGGATGTTCCATCCTCTGCTCCTTCTGCTTCAACATCTCTTCTCTGTGCTTCTGAAATGTGAGCTTCACCTCCTCCTTCTTTATTCTTATCTAGACATTCCCAAGACATGTGCCCTATATTTCCACAAGCATGCCATCTTACTTATCCTCCTCTGCTTCTTCCTCTTCCTCTAGAAGAACGTCTTCCACCATCTTGTCTTCCTCAGGAACTTCCTCCTCTTTCCGAGTGACTATGTGGTTTCTCAGTCTTGTCATTATACTTATGTGACTTGTCATGGGTAACACCCTCACCTTTGTTTGGGACTGGGCTTTTACCTCTTCCTCGCTGGCTTTTTTTTCTGGCCAACTTCTCCTCTGCCTTCAGTGTGAACTGATAATAATCCTCCACTATCCTTACTGACTTCATGCTGAGCTCATCCTGGATTTCATACCTCAGGCCATTTATATATCTAGCAACATTTTCTTCATCTTTCTCTCTTTGTCCAGTTCTGATGTTTAGTCTATAGACTCCTCGGTGTACTCCTTAACTTTCATAACCTTTTGTCTCAGGTTCTACAACTTCTTGAACAGATTGATATGATAGTATTTGGGCATGAACTTAGTCTTCATGTTGGCTACCATTCTGTCCCAATTCTTTATCTTCTCTTTTCCTTTGCTTCTCCTCTCAGCTTGTAGTTCATCCCACCATAGTGTTTCATATCCCTTGAGTGTGGGGACAACATGTCTCACCCTTTTCTCCTCCTCGACATCTTCATAGTCGAAATATTTGTCCATGGATCATATCCAATCCAACAACTATTCAACATCCAAATTTCCTTCATTGGGACCTCTATATTGTCTCTACCTCCCAATATAACAACTTCTCTCAACAAGCATTCTTCGACAACATTTTCACCTGTAGCTTATTCTGCAACATTCTTTGATGTAGCTTCTTTTCTCTCTGCATCCCTAACGTCTCTAGCATCAGGTACTTGCCTCTGTGCTACTTACATCACCTCCAATCTTGCACAAAGTTCTCACATCTCCCTTTTTACAGCTTGGTTGGCTAAAGGTGACTCCCCTCTTCTTCTTGGCGACATTGTGTTGACTTTTTGTCACACACAGAGTACAATTTCAAGTTCTTTTGTCTCTTCTTCCTTTATCTCCTTGGCCTGAAATGTACAGACAAAATCTCTCTCTGATACCACTTGACAAAGACGCCCCCTTTCTCCCTTTGGGGCTGCTAACCTCCCGGTCAAGGATTGATCAAGACACTCATTCGGATTGACTCTTTGGGTCTGTTCTAGACCCCAAATCAATTACAAAGGTCCTTTCACCAAAAGTGCAGGTCATATGAGACTTGTGGGCCCTCTCCTAACCACTGTTCAAACCTCCATGCCAAATGGGCGCTATCGCTTCCTTGGCTAAGCCCCTTCCCTTACGTGACCATGATTGTGGCCACTTGCCTAACCAAAAGGTGATTCACAACTTTGTGTGTCGGTTGTTTGACTATGAACCAACCCTGACTCTCTGACTTCTAAAGTCCCTGAGTGGGGCCTAGCGTGTGCTAGCTCCTCCCTTAACCTTTGACAATGTGACCACTCGCCATGACTTGGGGTCAACCCCTCAAGCACTTTGCGGTTTCGTGTTTCGCGTCCCTGGAAAGTTTTGGATGCTCGTCCTCCCAATTTTCGAAACCAAAAATTCGGGCTCCACTCACCTCAGATCAACGGTCTGACACTCCCCATGATCCGAAGATTCAGATCTCCTTAACGAACTGGGGACTTCGTGTTTTGTGAAGTTATAGGATTTATCACCTTTCTTCCCCCAATATCTGAAATCGTGAGTTTCTTGGGACCAAATATACGGTCCACACTTTCCTTAGATCAATGGATATGATCCTTATTGGCATAGGGGTAGACCCAGGTCTCAACGCTACAACAACGCACCAACAAAACCCTAACTACCGTCCCTTTTGGAAACAACTGTGAAGCAGATGAAGTCTCAACCGAGGCAGAGGCAGGGGTGGTTGCATGACTCAGATGTATGCAACCTTATCTGGGACACAGATCAGTGATTCTAACACTTAAAAGATCACTTAGCAGTTAACATTCATCAATATCCGATTCTTAGTTACAATGCATTTAAATCCTACTCTCAGCATAGATAAACCCTAAACTACAGAGCATCACAGTATTCATTCAGATCTAAAGTATTTAAGCACTAAGCATACTTACATGAGTCAGATCGAACATCCATCCACATTATTAAGCACAAAGAATCAACAAATCTATCTATTAGTTATCCATATTAAATCACTAAGCAGGTAAACACATAACCACATCAACACATCGCACAAAGAAGAGAAACACAACATGTATGTGGTTCACCCCCACCCTGGGGTTATGTCCACCAACTCTTCTCTTCTTTATTATCTTTGTTCAAGCTTCTTACAGGCACATAACATCAAAATACTACTCTGCATAAGACAGGAGATATGCACACACTCCGCTAGATCCTCCTTCTTAGAGCTAGGGTACAACACCAAGCCTTTACACAATCTCTTACAACTACTTGAACTAGCCTTGCAAGCCTCACACATTATGCACAAATAATTTACAACTATTGATCACATAGATAGAACACTGACACTTAGCACCCCTTACACACTTGCCTCCTTAAATCACCTAGCTTACTTATTTATACATTACAAAATAGACCTAAGCATGGGTAAGACCATGGGCTGACATTCCCATACCCGTTACATGAGCCCAAAACCTAAAAATCCCTAAAAAGGGGCCGAGATCCCATGATCTCCACTTCGTCTTGCGCTACCGCCTTCGACAGCCTGTCAAAGTCCCAAAAATAGGTCAAGCATCACCAAGAATCCTCAAAACTTGGTTAAGGACCAACATGCCCCCAACACTCACCTGTGACTCATCCCAAGTCACTCTGATCTAATTAGTTCTACATCAAAATCCTCGATCTTGGCTCGAGCTTCTTCGACTTGTTGTTATGCCACGACCTCCTTTTCAGTGAACTCTTGGATGATTTATTCATTTATAGGTCCCTCTAGGCGATGTTCATATGCAGTGATGTCCTGCTCCAGTTCAGCTTCTCGGCCTTCGATCTTTGTGAACAATTGGAAAGATTCATCCTGTGTAGGTTGGAGCCTCTGTGCCACTTCCATAACTTTGTTATGGATAGTGTTTACCTATTGCTAGGCAGTCTGCTTCTACTGAGATCACTTCATTCTTTCCACAGCTGACAGGAGCTTCAACTGGACCTATATTGTCTCTTCTTACTTCTTTGCTTCTTGGAGTTGTGAATCCAGCGCATTCTATTCTGGGTTCTCAGTGAGTCACTCATACATCTGGGCACTGTGATCTCTTATTTGCTTGCATTCCATGGAAAGGGCATTTATTCTCTCAACTGTGCTCCAAGAAGTTGCTTCTCTTCGATCCCTGACTTCTTGCATCATGTCGGGCACAGTGCAGAGCTCTAAATATCCTATTCTTCATTGTAGTTGTTGAATAGCTTCTGCAATATACTCTACTTTATGCGTGACTTGGTCTTCTGCTTGTGGCTCTAAGCCTATCATAGAGAGAAGTGATCCGTTGACTACTTCTTTCACTCGAGTTTCTCCGTGAGAAACTGTTCTTTTCCTTGTTGTATATGTGCTTTCTCTTTGTCAAACTTTTCTTGGAGAGCAACCTTCTCCTGTTCTGCAACTCTACGTTGTTCTATGAGCATGCCTTGCACTTGCGTCAAGGCCTTGCTATCTTGTTCTATTTCTTATTGTGCTTGTTGAAGGTGAGTTTCAGTTGCATTTGTTAGTCGACGGAGTTGGGCTGGCTCATCTGCCAACTCTGGTTCTCCTGATGGTAGGGGCACAGTGGAGACTGCGCGACTAGAATGAAGGCTCTGTTGTACCCCTCAAAGTTCAACCTCAATTCTATCATACATTTCCTCTTGCTTGGATTATTGTTTCTCCATGATTTGCAGTGAAGCGTCATTTAGAGTTTCTATGATGAAGTCAAAATCATCAGTGGTGAGTAAATTCTACATTTTGGTCACGGTGGGGAGAAACCTTCCTCTTATTCAAGGGGTCAACCTAGTCTCTAAGTGGTGTTACTTCGCCTTGATTTTTTTCATATTCTTTTCCATTTATATTTTATTCTTCATCATCACCCCCTCGGTCAGGGAATACTAAAGCAGTATTTCCTAAGGCATTGCTTAAATCTTCGACCTCCTCATTCTTCTTCCTTCTGTTGGTTCCAGGTGTGTTTTGTTCTTTGTGAGTGGCCTTCAGGCTATCCAGTGCAGTGTCAAATATCTCTACAGGGTCAGGGGGATAAGGAGGTCTGTTGACCAGTCCTTAGTGATCTCCTCATGGTCCTCCTCTGTAAGTTTATAGTATGAATGGAGTTGCTCCTTATGTTCATCAGCATGCACTGTAATGTAGATCAAATGTCGATCTGTGCTAAATTTCATCAGGGGTCGGAATCTCTATAAGGTGTTTGTAGTCATGCGAGGTTCATCTTTGATGGCTATCTTCAGTTGATGGTAGTTTGTATGAAAAACAATGTTCGACTGACACTGTTTATTGATATCACTCAAATACCAGAGTGTGTTGAAATTTGCATCAAGCTTCTTGAACGACTTGATGTTCGGGAAGGTTTCAGCCTCTAGCATCTCTCAGGAAATAAACGTGATGAGGATCAGGAGCCAGTGCAAGTGAAACTTGTAGCCCTAATCATGTGCTTCGTAGCAGTCTAGTTCAAGTTGATTGACTAGGTACTTCACCTAGTTCATTTGTAAACCTTCTACACACTTCCCCACGAGGTCAATGACAAATCTTATGACCTGCGTAGGTCTATTATTTCTTACTATCTTTCTAGCTATTAGTTGTCTTGCTAGGAGCACTACGTCGTTCTAGATGGAAGCTACATTGTAGCCTCACTTCCCCTTATCAACATCTCCGTATGTATCCTTGATCTTCTGTGCTAGTACGTGAATTGTGGCTTTTCCTGGATAGAAATCATACTGATCAAGTCCTTGCATACTCAACCCTATGATCTGATGGATCAGTGTCAAATCGACTATGATACGGTGGTCTAGACATAAGTAGTTGTCATGGTAACGTGAAAGTATTGGCTTGACACAGGAGTTGACTTCCTGGTGTCTTCCAAAGTGTGGGATTTTCATTACGTCCAACAGGGTGGACTGCATGAGGTTCATCGTCAATGACTAGGGGATTATATTTGAGTTGTTCCCCTTCGTCTTGGTCAGGTATTTATACGGGGCGAGCATGCTATAGTTTTTTCGATCTCCAAGGTTGAAGTCACTAAACTTCAACACTGCAATCTTGTCCTACTGTGCTCGAACTGCACATATCCCCTTTAGGAGGTACGCAGTAACCATGGGGTACTCAAAATCTCTTGGAACACTATCACAAATCACCACGATGACTAGAGGTGGGATGTAGTCGGGAAATATGGTCGGGATCAACTTCTCATTGGCTAGGTCATCTCTGTGTTTTGTTCTCTTTTCCGTTGATGGTCGGGATGGTCTGGCTCTGTGAGCAGTTGACAGAGAGGCTTGCACTCCTGTCATCAATGACGCTTGTACACCCACAAATATTACTCTCTCAGACATGACTCTCTCAGTCATGAGGTCGATGACTACTTCCTTCACAGACTCTTCGACTACACTGAGTTCTTCAGACATACACACTCGTGGTTGAATCTCTCAGGTTAACTAGTCAATGCAATAGGATGGATGGAAATAGCACGATGATCACTATGCAAAATCAACTATTCTGTGAGCTTAAATAATCACGTTTGGAAAAAGTGTTCTTGGTGCATGGCATGACAGGTTAAATAGATAACTTGGCAACAGATCTCTCCAATGGGAGAGAATCCTTCATTAACTTACTTATGTTCATTACGGTGCAGTCCCAATGGTCTAGTGGTGATTTTCCTGATCATAAATGTCATTCTACCCATTCAGGGCATCTGTCTAACAATTATACTATTCCCAACAACTATATTGCTTCGCCATGGAAAAGTTCCATGTGATGTTGTTCCGATATCCCGTCGAAGTTCTAATTTTGAAAATGTTCATTCTGCAAAGTTCCCTCTGGATCCTTCTGTAACTTTTTGATCTTAGTTCTCTTCTTAGTTAGCTTTCTATCCTTTTTCCCAATGAGTTTCATTTCGGTATTCCTTTTTCCATTATGATTCTTATCTCTTCTTGGCATAATAACTTCGCGTTGTTGAGATTCTTTCCTAGAAATCAGGGGTAATATTGCATCTGTATCTGGAATAGGTACTATAGTATGCTATGGGTCTTCTAGTGTTCTTCCAGCTTTGACATCCCAGTCTCTGGTTTTAAATAGCTTCGATCTATTCTCCTATTCTTCAATCAAGTGTGCGATCCTCCTCGTCATGAAATATTTTAACTCTTTCTTCTTTTGTTGTAATATTTATTCTTCCTTCCTTCTGGTCTGATCTCTTTCAATCCAAGTTTTTCCTAGTAACATAGAAAATGGAGCATTGTTCTCAGTAAATTTAACAATCTCAAAATATTCCTTTGTCGAAGTTCTATTGGCATTCATAGATATTTGGGTGATCTTTCCACATAGGGTAATCCGTTTTCCTCTGAATAATCCTATTCCTCCCAATGAAGGAATCATAGCGAGCTTCCCTAAAATTTCCCAAGTTCTTTCTGTCATGATATTCACCTGTGTTTCCTCATCCAGAACACAATCAATGTCAAAGTCTCCTATTCTTTCTTCTAGGTATTCTTTTTCTTTGAAGATCTCTGAAAAACTGACATGTCAGTAGTTATTCTGGGTTTCTTTCATTTGTAGCAATACTTTCTTTGATTCTTTCTAGGGTTCTTCCATGGTTTCAGTTTCTTGACCTTCCTCGTGGTTCCTTGTCTCATATTCATCCTTTCAAACTTAGCAATTATTCTAGGGAAATCCAATACTTCATGGTCCATAGCATTGCAACAGAGGCAACTAGGTATCCTTCCAAGTCATTCCTTAGCAAGATGTCCCAGTTTTCTGTAGCTATAACAAAGGTTTAATATTCTCTTTCTTTTAAATGATCCCCAACCTTTCTTGTACTGTGCGCTAGGATCACAGTAGCTAACCTGCAACAAATTATTTCTGGGGTTCTGCATCCAATTTTTAGTCCAAACATTCTCACGATGCATAGGTATAACATATATTTCACTATTCTTATCATATCTACTTATATCAAATCTTCGTTCATTTATCAGTACCCTAATTTTCAAGCTAGGATAGAATCTATCAACCATACCTAGATCCATACTCTAGAAAGAAGAATTTACACTTATCTTACTTCTACAAAGCATAAAGCTTACAAATCTTACATCTTTAGTCTCACTTTCACCTTTATTAGGGCACAAATATTCCAGATCTTGCCTCTTTTCTTCAGATCTAACCTCTTTTCTTTATATTTGACCTTTCCTCTTTGCACAGAGCTCCACAGATCAAGTAGTACTTCATACTAGGGAAACAGTTCTATGCATAAATATTTTCTCTTTGTTAGTTCAAATGTTCTCACAAATCTCCCTTTCCCTCAGTTCCACAGTTTCAGGTCAAATATTTGCACAAAGCTTCTTCTTCCTCATTTTCTAGCAATCAAAGTTTTAGGTCCTAGAAACAGAACCATTTGTTTGCACATGGGCAGACCCAGGGTTCAATGCTACAACAACGCACCAACAAAACCCTAACTACCGGCCCTTTCAGTAACACCTGCGAAGAAGATGAAGTCTCACCCGAGGTAGAGGTAGGGGTGGTTGCAGGACTTAGATGTCTGGAACCTTAGCTGGGACATGAATTTGTAATTCTAACACTTAACAGAGCACTTAGCATTTAGCATTCATCAATATCCAGTTCTTAGTTACAATGTAGATAAATCCTACTCTCAACACAGATAAACCCTAAACTATAGAGCATCATAATATTCATTTAGATATAAAGTATTTAAGCACTAACCATACTTACATGAGTCATATCTAACATCCATCAACATTATTAAGAACAAAGCATCAACAAATCTATCTATCAGTCATCTATATTAAATCACTAAGCAAGTAAACACATAACCACATCAACACATTGCACAAAAAAGAGAAACACAGCATGCATGTGGTTCACCCCCACCCTGGGGCTACACCCACCAACTCTTCTCTTCTTTATTATCTTTGGTCAAGCTTCTTATAGGCACATAGCATCAAAATCCTACTCCGCAGAGGACAGGAAATCTGCACACACTTCGCAAGATCCTCCTTGTTTGAGCTAGGGTACAACACCAAGCCTTAACATAGTCTCTTACAACTACTTCCACTAGCCTTGCAAGCCTCACATAGTATGCACAAGGAATGTACAACTCTTGATCACATAGATCAAACATTGACACTTAGCACCCCTTACACACATGCCTCCTTACATCACCTAGCTTACTTAATTATACATTACAAAATAGACCTAAGCATGGGTAAGCCCATGGGCAGACATTCCCATACCCGTTACATAATCCCAAAACCCAAAAATCCATAAAAAGGGGCCAAGATCCCATGATCTTAGATTTGGCTTACACTACCACCTTCAACAGCCTATCGAAGTCCCAAAAATAGGTCAAAAATGACCAAGAATCCTCAAAATTTGGTCAAGGGCCAACAATCCTTTCATGAACTTGGACTTCATGAGGTTGCTTCCCTTATGCACCTCCAAGGGGTTAAATCTTGTACACTTACCTATGGATCCATTGATTTTTTATCCATGCACTCAGATCTCATGATCCAAATATGATGTTGCTTTACACGTTCTTCTGAGTGTCTAGGCATGAGAATTGATGGCCAGATATTTTCCTCTACAGCTGATTCGACGACAGTTGTCACTCCCCCTCCTGAGATTTTCACTCTTCTGACTCAAAATTTTTCCTAAGTCTTCAAAGTTTTGTACCTTTGAACCTCTTGTGAATCCATCTCTCGGAGCTCGCCTACACATATGGAGATCGGTATCCCTCCTGAGCTTGGCCTTTCGTGAAGGTTTCGTCTTCCCACGCACTTGTTGCATTTCAGGGATTTCGATAACTCAAATCCAAAGGATTTCTTGAAAAGAAATTACTCTTGCCTTCCTAGCATCTATTGGCATAGGGGTATACCTGGGGTTCAATGCTTACAACAACACACCAACAAAATTCTAAATATCGACCCTTTCGGCAACATCTGCGAAGCATATGAAGTCTCACATGAGGTAAAGGTAGGGGTGGTTGCAGGACTCAGATGTCTGCATCCTTAGCTAGGACACAGATATGTGATTGTAACACCTTAACAAAGAACTTAGTAGTTATAGTCTATTAGTTTTTTAGCCTTAGTGTACAACAAATCTAAACCCTAAAAATAGATTGGCGCAGTATACCCAAATCTGATAGATTCAAGCACTAAGCATATCAACCTAGATCATATCTGGCATTAATTCACATTATTCAGCACTAAGCTACCATATTATATTCTTTTAAGAATATGTCAGTGCACTAAGAATTTAACCACATAAACAAGAGAACAACCATAAAGCACATAGAAACCACAACATGGGATATATGTGGTTCACCCCCACCCTGGGGATATGTCCACCAACTCTTCTTCTTTATTTCTTTCTGTCAATCTTCTACATGCACACAACCATGATATCTTACTTTGCAGAGGACATGAGATCTACGCGCAGTCCACTAGATCCTACTTCCCCAATTTACAGCACAAAGCCTCTTCATAGTCTCTTACAATCACTTTCACTTAGCTCTGCAAGTCTCCCACAGTATGCACAAACCATTTACAATCACCACCTTCACTTTTCACTTAGCAAGGTACCAAAATACCTTCTCCTTCCTTACATCACCTAGATTTCTATTTATACATTACAAAAAGTGCCTAAACATGGGTAAACCCATGGGCCGACATCCCCATACCCATTACATAAGCCCAAAACCCGAAAATCCCTAAAAAGGGGCTGATATCTCATGATCTCCTCTTCGACTTGAGCTCCACCTTTGACAGCCTATTGAAGTCCCAAAAGTAATTCATACATGACCAAGGATCCTAAAACTTGGTCAAGGGCAAACAGGCCCCCAACACGCACTTGGGACTCATCCTGAGCCACTCTAGTCTCGGAAGCTCTGCTTCAAAATCCTTGATATTGGCTCGAGCTACTTCAACTTGTTGTTGCGCCACAACCTCCAGCTTGGTGAACTCTTGGATAACTGATTCATTGGCATGTCCCTCTAAGATTTGTTCAAATGCATTGACGACTTGCTCCAATTCTTCTCCTCGTCCTTCAATCTCTGTGAATAGTTGGCAAGCCTCATCCTGTGTTGGATAGAGCCTCTGAGTCAATTCCATGACTTTTCTCTTAATAGTGTGGACCTATTGTTGAACAGTGCATTGTTCCTGGGATCACTTCATCCTCTCAGCTACTAACAGGGGATTTAACTACGCCTATATTGTTTTTTCTTGCTGCTTCACCTCTTGGATCTATGACTCCAGTTCCTTTAATTCAGTATCCCCAATGAGTTGCTCATAAGTTTGGGTAGTGTGATCACTTAGTTGTTTACATTCCATGGCGAGGGCCTTGATTCTTTCAACTGCGCTTCAAGCAATTGCTTCTCTTTGATATCGTACATCCGACAGAGCGTTGGGAGCTATTCATAGCTCTAAGTCTATTATTCTTTGTTTTAGTTGTTGGATAGCTTCCACGAGTTGCGCTACTTGATTCTCCACTCAGTCTTCTACCTTTGGCTCCAAGCTTGTCATAGAGCGAAGTGCCCTGTTGACTGCTTCTTTGACTCCAAGTTGTTCTATGAGAAACTTTTCTTTTTCTTGCTTGACCTACGCCCTCTCTTCTTCAAACTTGGATTGAAGGTCATCCTTCTCCTTTTGTGAAACCCAACGTTTCTCTACCATTCTATCCTAGGCTTGTTTCAAGGCTCTTGTGGTCTAGTCTTTCTCATCTTGTGCTCGACGAAGGTGAGCTTCGGTCACATAAGCTAGTCTACGGAGATGGGAAGGATAATCTCCCAACTCCGATTCTTCTGATGTTGGGGGCACAGTGGATACTGCGCAGCTGGATTGAAGGGCCTGTTGTACCCCTCTGAGTTAAACCTTGATTCTATTGTACATATCCTCCTTCTTGGATTCACGTTTCTGCAAGATGTCCCATGAGGCATCTGCTACAACTGCGATGATAAAGTTGAAGTCATCTATAGTGAGCACAATCTACATCTTAATCAAGGTGGCTCTGGATTTCTTTCGGGAAGTGGGTTTCGTGGGATAAACCTTCCTTTTCTTCAAGGGATCAACCTCATCAACAGGATCCCTAGGAAGTGTTACTTCATAATGCTTATGTTGATCTTATTTTCTATTTGTCTCTTATACTTCGTCATCACCCCCTCGGTCAGGTGATACTAAAGCAGTTTCTTCCCATGCGCTTCTCAAGTCTTGGACCTCTTTGGTCTTTTTCCTTCTGCTAGGTCTAGGAGTATCCTTTTCTTCGTGAGTGGTCTCAGGGTTGTCGATTAGTTTAGGGTCTGACATTTTTGTGGGGTCAATGGGGATGAGGATATCTGCAGACCAGTACTTGGTTATCTCTTCAAGGTCTTCCTCTATGAGCTTGTAGTATGAATGAAGATCTTCTTTATGCTCATATGAGCGGACAATGATATAGATGAAGTGTTGATATGCACGAAACTTCATGAGGGGTCGGAACCGATTCAAGGTGTTTGGCATCATGCGAGGGACACCTTCGATAGCCCTCTTCAGTTGGAGATAATATGTATGAAAGACCATGTTCAACTACCACTCTTTTCCCATATCGCTCGAGTACCATAGTGTGGTGAAATTTGCAGCAAGCGGCTCGAACGACTCAATGTCCAGAAAGGTTTCACCTTTCGACATCTCCCAAGAAGTAAATGCGATGAGGATCAGGAGCCAACTAAAGTGGAACTCATAGCCATGATCCCGAGCTTCATGAAAATCTAATTCCAGCTGCTTGACCAAGTACTTCGCCCAGTTCATATGGAGTCCTTCTACACATTTCTCAGTGATGTCAACAACAAATATTATGACCTCTGTAAGTCTATTATTTCTTACGATCTTTCTTGTGATCAGATGGAAGACTAGGAACACTGTGCCATTCTGGATGGAAGCTACCTTGTAGCCTCTTCTTCCCTTTTCTACATCACCATATGTGTATTTTATCTTCTGTGCCAATGCGCAATCTATAGCCTTCCCTAGGTAGAAGTCCTGCAGGTCGGGTCCCTGCATGCCCAATCCGGTTATCCTATGGATTAGCATTTGATCGACTATGATGCGTCGATATAGCCATAGGTAGCCACCATGGTAACATCAGAGAAGGATATTAACACATACATTAACCTCCTGGTGCCTTCGAAGGTGTGGAATCTTCATTACATTCAAGAGGGTGGACTGCATGAGGTTCATAGTTCATGGATGGGGGATTATTTTTCAAGTTCTTCCCCTTCATGATGGTCAAGTATTTGCATGGAGCGAGCATACTATGGTTCTTGCGGTCTCCTAGGTTGAAGTCGTTGAAATTCAACTTCATGATCTTATCCTGATGCGTTCTAACTGCATGTATCCCCTTCAGGGGGTACGCAGTAACCATGGTGTAATCAAACTCCCTCGGGACACTGTCACGACTCACCACGTCGGCCAGAGGCGAGATGTAGTTAGGTAATATGGTTGGGTTTAAATTCACGTTTGCTAGGTCATCTTTGTGCTTGGTTCTCTTATTTGTTTCCGGTTGGGATGGTCTGGATCCACGAGCAGTCGACGGAGAGCCTTGAACTCCTCTCATCGAGGACGCTTGAATACCTGTAGACATTAATTTCTCAGCCATGAGATTGTTGAGGAATTCTTCTATGAATTTCTCTACAACGTTGAGCTCATCCCACATGCACGCTGTTACACCTCAATATTGCTCACTTTAATAAGTGTCTTAAGTGTCGCATGATCCTCTTGACTGTCGCAAGTGTCGCATGTCATTCACAAGTGTCGCAAACATCAAACAAAGCATACTGTCATGATGGAGACACCAAGGAGACATCTATAATAGCTCGGACACTTGGTTTGGAGGAGGAAGAATGATTAACTGGAGTCAAGGAACTTTTATGACCTAAGAAGAGCTCTTAAACAAAGGTTTTTAAGGGGAGCGCTCCCCTAGATTAGCCTTAGGAGCGCTGTCGTTCCCCTATAAGGTCTCAGAGAGTGTTATAACGCTTGTATTCCCCTTAAGAGGAGCACCATCCATCCTTGGAGCACTGGTTCCCCCCTCAAGCTTCCTAGGGAGCGCTATAGCTCCCTGATGCCCCTTTTGAGGGAGCGCTACCTAATCTGAGGAAATAGTTGGCCCGTTAAGGAGAATAAGGGGAGTAACTTTCAAGTTTAGAAGGCAGTTGCATTCAAATTCTTGGTTTCATCAGGAGATCCCTGATCCAAGGAGGGAATTCCTCAACTTGTTCTAAAGATAACTCAAGAGGTTAAGCTCCTCTTAACCTATATAAGCAGGCTCTATGATGGTGAAATAGGAGGAAGAATTGCTAGTATGAAACCTATGATCTCATAGGAAATACATAGTCAGCTGAAGGAGAGTGATCAGTGAAGCTGCTATCATCCAGGTTCTGGATATTTCGAGCAAGGGTTAGACGAAGGGGACTTGATGAAGTTGTCGCATTCACATCTACGTTTGTAAGTACTGATGTTTTTATTCTCATTAATATGACATGCTTGCCCCGTTTCTTTCTATTTTGTGTCTCATTTTACATGAAATTATCGTTAATAGATAGATCTGTTTTCAAGCTAATATCAATAGAGTAGGAAGTGGTCGTACTTTGTTTGTCTACAGGACTCAACGAGGAGTGAGAGTTCGGAGTTCGATTTGGAGTGTGCAGGGACAAACGTCGATTAAAAGGTACCTCTATCATCATTCCTTCTCATGTATTAGTTTGTGTATATCTGAAAGGTAGTCAGTGTCCACGTTAAGAACTTTATGTCTTAGAGTTAGGGTCTAGCTCTTTGAGGCAATCTACCTATCTGCAAGGAGATTTTCCTACAACAAACACTGACGACTCCACTGGGGAGTCCTCAAATCAAAACTTTTTGTTTTGATTTCTCCTCATAGACCTTGTTTTACCCCTTGATTGTTTCAAACCTGGTTCACTCCTCTTTTGATTAGTTTCATGAGTTGATTGACTGCCTACCCCATCACACTCAACCTAATTGTCGAGACTGAAACTGCAATTTTTGGATTTTTTGACACTTTTAAGAATTTTTGACCCTGGCGCCCCTGTCCCTGTGTTAACAGAGAACCAACGCTCCTTGAGTTCCTTACATAGAGAGATATAATGCTCCTTCTCCTTGAAAACAGAGCGCCAACCCCTCTTTGGCCAATAAACCTTCCAGAATTGCCTTTTTCAGAGTTTTATCTCTGTGTTTCTCTTATTGGGTTACCTTGTGAGTCAATTT
This sequence comes from Picea engelmannii, assembly GCA_009831015.1. Lineage (NCBI taxonomy): Eukaryota > Viridiplantae > Streptophyta > Pinopsida > Pinales > Pinaceae > Picea > Picea engelmannii. The sequence goes on from ML842698.1 coordinate 27,911, forward strand.
TTCTTCCCTTCCAGCCTTGACATCTGTCTTTTTGAAGAACGAACATCTTGATATTTGGATTTTGTAGCCTTATTCACTATTGTTGTCGAGTTTTTCTTTCATTTGGAGTTTGAAACCCATGCATTGTCTTTCTCTCTTTTTAACTGAGCGAAAAACTCTGGTGAGGGTCATCAAAGGCCGACAAATCTCTTCATTTTGATTTTAGTTAAGATCATTGTTCTTCGACATTCCTTTTGGTGTGAAGTTCTTGGTTTTTCTTTGATTGTTTATTTTATTTCGCTTATCGTTTTGATTACAACGAGAGGGTGTATTGTTTGTATGACTCTTGCTTGTTTTGGTCTGATTTTCATTCATCCAAGAAGACAATTAGCAAGACGAGCATTGTTTTGACTTAATCATTACTCATATGCAAACAACAAAAAGTATCTTCATGACTGGTTTTGCATATTAGAAGGTGTCTCAAAGTTTTAACACCACATCGGATTTGATTTGAGAAAAATTTGTTTGAAGGCACTCCTTATTAGTGCTTGTTAGTGAAAAAAACTCTCTCTCTCTCCCTTAGATAGATGTTCATCGACAAGAAATGAATTCTTATCATATTTGATGCATTTTTGGGGACTGAGTCATAATTCCATTTGTTTCACTTCCATGCACCCCTTTTGAGTAAAGAACAACTATAGAATGAATGCTAATTAAAAATTATCTAAAACTTTTTCTTTTCTAGGATCCTCCACCAACAGTAGACTAGACTTAGTACTTTGGATTAGGCTATGAGCATAACTCTCCAAAGTTTCCAAAACAAACAGTAGCATCCTGAGTTAGGGAGAGTCAAATCCAATTATCGTATAAGTCTGCCTGGGATCCCCCTCTCACACAGGGGTTACACACGAGGTCACATTCGGCTGAGTTATGGAGATTATCCCTCCGTGGTTTAACTGATTGTGGTGGTCAGATCATATTATGGGGATCGCTTCAAGGTAAATCCACAATTACTGCGTGGAAGCCTTTTAGTTGATTTCGGGCTCGATTCCCTGCTTGTACGTTCGGATCGGACTGTCGACTGTTCCCGCCCAGGGGCTAACTGCGAATTGGTAACCTTAGTGGCCATAATCTTTAGGGTCTTACACAAGGTGACAGTGAAGGGAAGTCCCACTGTACCTGGAGCAGACATTGGTCAAACTCACTCGGGCTCCTTGGAGGGTAAATCCATAATTACTGTGTGGAAGCTTGCACCAAGGCGTAAGTCCGTTAAGAAGGTCTCCATTGTAACTGTTCCACCCTATCGCCACCCCTTCTAGTTTTGATCACGCGACGTTGGATTTCATCACCAACTAGTATGGTCATCGAGAGAAGGTCTTGTTTGCTTGGTTGTGATTCTTAGATTCTATTAGCGTATTCTGTTTCTTTTTGGTAGTTGTCCATAGATCTATTTCGTCAACTCTTTTTTACCAACATCGACCCTCCACGTCGTTCGCGGAGGCTACAGGGACTTGCTCCAAAAAATATGGAAAGAAACACCCCTTTACCCCCTCATTATACGGAGGAATCTCCTCAACAGAGCGAGGTTCAAAACACTACAACTCCCCAGGAAGAAGTTCCCACTCCTTTGGAGAATTTTTGGATTGTTTCAGAGTCTACGGAAGCTTTCCGCATTCCGGAGGGATATGAATGACATGTCCTCCAACTGAATCCCGCTGATGAATTTGTCGTCGTCAATCCTTCTAACATCCCGACTGGGTCTCATCAAAACCCTCTAGTCGATGACCCTTTTTGGACCGTAGACATTGTTCGAAGTCCACCGCGCATGGTGCAAGATCTTTATGGAACAGGGATGGGTGATGACACACCCATTTCTTACACGGTACCCCTAAACCATTTTACTGGTACCACCATTTTCATGGCTACACCACCCGTTGGTCCAAGAACATCGTCCATTGGCCCAAGGTCTACTCTTACCCTCCAGATGGCCCATTCTACAATAGTCCCTCGCATTCCGACTATTCCCGCTGGTAACACGGTGGTTAATCAAGCTGCGATTGGCACACTTGTAACACTAAGACCTACATCATCACTCCCTTTTGGGTACAGAGCACTAAATACTCCCACTACCGCTACTACCCAAGTTGTACCGAGAAGTTCCATACCTATCCAACAACCCATAGGGACCGGTCTTGGTGATCCTAATACGCTCGGCGGCACCGGTTAGTCATTTATGTCTGGTTCTAAAATTCCGGGAACTCTACCTCAAGCTGGGGGGCATCACCCCACAGGAGGAAAAATTCCATTTGGGGGGCACCCTCAGGCTAGGGGGCAACCTCAATCCGGAGTCTACCATCAACCTCATGGACAAAATGTGTCTGCCACACCTAATCCGTGGAACGTCCCTTTCCCAGGAAACCCACAGTTCTCTGTGGGACACAACTCTCAAACTCCGCAACAACCTCCTTATGGAAAAACCCCAAATCCATCTTATAGTCCTCAAAACCCATCTGGTTATCCTCCGCTCTCACATACTTCTCAAAACATCTCAAATCCTACGTACCCTGGTCACCAACCTCATACAAGAGGGCCCACTAGTTATAATTATCCACATAACCCAGTGATTGGCCCTACTGGTGTCCCCATGCCACACCAACATTACCCACGGGTTAACCGACAACTACCTTTTCTAACTACCCTGGATCTTCCAGACTTGTCTCCGTTAACGAATGATCCTATTTATCATTCTCCAGTTTGGCCAGCTATTCCAGCTAAACTTCCTTCTCATATCCCAATGTTTGACGAAAAGTCCAGAGAAGACCCAAACAACCACGTAATAACTTTCCATTTGTGGTGTTCATCCAACTCCCTCATGGATGATTCTATACATTTGCATATTTTCCAACAAACTCTTACGGGTTCCATGGAGAAATGGTATATTGAACTACCACGTGCATCTTTTCACGATTTCAACTCCCTCGCCATGTCCTTCCTCACACACTTCCAACTACCCATTTGATACGAGACGGGTACTGAACTATTAACCTCCCTTCGTCAGAAAACTTCCGTACATATCTCCGATCATATTCATGAATGGAGACGATGACGAAGACTAATCAAAGCGGTCATTCTTGACCAATTGTTGGTGGAATGGTTCACTAAATCATTATTACCCCAGATTGCTCGTGATGTTTCCATGGGTGGCGTAGTCACTGAGGAAGAAGCTATTTCCCGAGATCAGTACTTATAATTGGTTTATTCACAGTCTGGTACTCTGTACGAGTTGATACTGAATGCTACCCATGCCACCAACGATCCATCCAAACCATCGTCTTCTTCCCACGTGGATGGAGTTATTGTCTCTGTCAAAACCCAGTCTACTACACGGTCGACTGGAATGATTCAACGGGCCGCTTCGACGACTTCTCCTAGCCCGACTGCACCCTCTTCTACCCCCCCTCAAACTCAGGTCTCTGAGGTGAATGCGGTCCAATCAACCCCTTCACAACAATCTAGGGGCAAGAAGAAAGCGAGAAATAAACCAAAGAGAAACAATAACAACGAACAACCAAAAAATCAACCGCAAACCCTGCTGCCGGAAAACAACCACAACGAAAACCAAAATTCCCATGTCTCATTTGTGGTGACGATCACTACACTCGAGACTGTCCACATTGCGATGAAGTGGCCAAGCTTTTCAAGGTAAATTCACAACCCGCTGTGCTTACTCAGCCTTTTCCACAGCAACAATATTTGGTTTCTCAAACCCCCACCACAGGGGGCAGTTCCAACCCACCACATGATGAAGCCTCGACAAGTGCTCACATTTACAGGTTCAACGGGGTTAATCTAACCACTAGCTCTGCAACATATGACATGCAGTTAAACCTGACAAGCCGAAGATGGCTAATGGTTCCGTACCGGACCCATTACCATCTTCCGTTAGCCCTCCATCTGCTAGCCCTCCATCCGGGCCACTTCAGATTGAGAAACCTTCTTTTGACTCCATCTTACGCCCTCCTAAGAGCACCATCCGAAAATCTACCTTCAATCCTAATTCACGAGCTGACCAAAACTACAACATTGTAGAAGATTTGGCCCAAGCACCGTGTGCTATGTCCGCCTTGGAAGTTCTACAACACTGTCCCAGCCAATGTAGAATGCTCTTAGTTGTTATCAACACTTTTGATCCCGAGTCATCAAATAACCTCACGTTTAATCTGGATGATCATCAACCGTGACTCTCCCACCAGTTATCTTTTCAAATTGATGTTGTTGTTCACAATCAACAAATCCACCAAACTATCCTAGATGAGGGACCCTCTACTTGTGTCATGTCCTTAGCTTGTTGGAAAGGCTTAAAATCACCTGCCCTTAACAAATCCCCTACGATGTTACGCGCTTTCGATGGATGAGGTTTTCATCCTCACGGATTATTACAATCCTTAACCATTCAGTTGGGCGGAAAAATTGTTACCGTTGATGTCGAGGTGGTCAATGCCCCCCTCGATTACAACCTACTACTTGGAAGAAGTTGGTTCTACGCTATGATAGTCGTTGCCTCGTCGATGTTTTGATGTGTACAATTCCCCCATCAAGGAAAAATTGTCATCGTCGATCAGCTTGATTTCCGTACACCCGATGCTCGCATCCCTGCCACCAACAAAATTCCCTTTTTGGGATACCACCCAGTTACGTATGAAAGCATTGGTGTTGGCTTATTGAAAGATTCTAGCCTTATGGGTACTTTCCCTACACCACTTCCACCTACCGCACATCATATTTCCACCGTCAATATGATCTCAACTATGCCTTATCAATCCTTGGAATCATCTGATCCTTGGATTGTACCTAGTCCTCTGGAATTCAATGTGCATGGTGACACCATGCCACTTAGCCCAGTCGAGGCCACATACGTAGCTATTCAATCTTCCTCTCACTCTCCAAACAACCCACATTCATTGGCACCTGATGCCTACTCAATGCCCTCATGGTTGGATTCCCTATCATCTACTGTCGATTACATTTCCCAAATTTTCCCTTCTGACGAATCAATTATGGAAATGCTCAGCATCGACGATTTACCATGGGATGATAACCATCATCAATCCTCTTTTCTTCCGCCTTTGGAAGAAATTCACCGAGACATACACTATGTCTCCCCTACCGATGTTACCGATGCTCCGCAATATCCTATCCTCACACAAGATACTCTCTCTGAGGGGAATATGGGTAACATCTCTACTACAATCGTTATTGACATTTCGATCAAAGAAGGTGTCGTGGAAAACATTAACCTTGGTGCTAATTGCACACCCGACGAAGTGGTCTCTTACGCCACTTTGTTTAACGAATTCCGCGATGTCTTCGCATGGAGCTACGAGGAAATGCACGGGATCGACCCTTCAATCGTTGTGCATGAAATCAAAACTTATCCTGACGCGAAACCTGTTCGAAAAAAACTTTGCCCCGTTCATCCCAAGAAAATCCCAACTATAAAGGAAGAAGTTGAAAAACTTCTAAAATCTGGCTTTATTTATCTCGTCCCTTTGACAGAATGGGTCTCCAAACTTGTTCCAGTTTCCAAAAAAAAAGGGACCATATGTGTTTGCATTGACTATTGAGATCTCAACAAATCTTGTCCCAAGGACAACTACCCTATGCCTTTCATCGACCAAGTCATCAATAACTATGCAGGGAGCATAATCTTCTCTTTCATGGATGGCTTTTCTGGGTATAACTAGATCGAAATATTACTTGCTGATCAACATAAGACAACCTTTATCTGCCCATGGGGAACCTTTGCCTACCGAAAGCTACCCTTTGGCTTTAAAAATGCTGGTGCTACTTTCCAGCGGGCCATGTCGTATGCTTTCCACGACATCAAACATATCACAGAGACTTACCTCGACGATTTACCCGCCCACTCATCAAATTCATCCGATCACATTAATCACTTATGAGCTATTTTTCTTCGATGTCGGTTCTACCATATTCGTCTGAACCCACACAAGTACATTTTGGTTGTCGAATCCGGTCGACTCCTCGGTTTCATTGTCTCCAAAGACGGGATCAGGGTGGATCCCTTGAAGATTAAGGCCATCCTAGCCTTACCCCAACCTACCAATTTAACCCAACTCCAAAGTTTGCAAGGAAAAGCAAAATTTCTTCTCAACTTCATCTGCAACTATGCTGAGATCACTAAAGGATTTATGTGGTTACTGCAAAAGAACACCCCTTTCATTTGGGATGACTGTTGAGTCCATTTTTGTGCTTCCATAAACCATACTTTTGCCTCTTTATGTGCCCATTTTTCCTTCATTTTATTCCACATTTCCCATAAAATAGCCTATCTAAGGTATATTTGTCATCCTTTAACTTCAGAATTGAATTTTCTAAATTTTTACATTAAAATTGGAAATTTAGCAGAAATTACAGGATTTGACCAAATCCCGTAAAAGCTCCGTCGTTTGTATACTTGCAGGACACCTGGGCGAAATCCAACACTTGGGTCATGTTCCCAGATGTACAAGGATGGTGAATAAGCTA
>ML842698.1:34538-73918 GCA_009831015.1 Picea engelmannii
ATAGTTTTGAATGCTTTTGAGTTATTTTATGCTTTCTGTATTTTGATTTGATTTGATGTTAATGAATGAATGAAAGAAGACAATGAATGCATCTCTTGAATAAGAGTTTTGTTCTTCCAACATTTGATAGGTCTTAAACTTTCCCTTGAATGCTTACTGTTTTCACTCTTCAGAAAAACAAGTGTTGATTACTGTTATGAGGACTATGAAGATGACTTCTGAATAGAAGCTTAGTTTCTCTTTCACATTCAGCCTTAGAATAGGTTTTATGCTTACTGTTTTCACCATTTAGAAAAACAAGTGTTGATTACTGTTATGAGGATTATGAAGATGACTTCTGAATAGAAGCTTAGTGTGTCTTGCACAGTCAGCCTTAGATAGGTTTTTGGGTTATCTCCATAAAAGATAAAAACTATCTCTAAAATCCATATACTTTGGACATGCCTCTAAGTCTTACAAACACCGGATTGATAATAAATGCACTCTAATTTACTTGGGTAGATTTGGAGCTCAACAATGACACCGCCCAACGGTCATTCGATGCTCTCAAGCATGCTTTGACCCATGCACCTTTGTTACATCCCCCATAATATACAAAGGATTATATCCTTTACTTAGCCGCCTTCACTTCCACCATTGCGATGGTGTTAGTTCAGGAGGACCCCAACGATGAAGAACATGTAATTTATTATCTGAGCAAGATTCTATCTAGACCCGAACTCAGATATTCACATGTTGAGAAACTGGCTCTAGCAGCCGTCATCGTTGTCTAGAGGTTCTGCCATTAATCTTATTATGCACCACCACAGTAATCGCAAACTCCAACCCCATGTACCATGTCTTGACACGTCAAGTACTTGGGGGAAAATATTCAAAATGGATCATTATTCTTCAAGAATTCGATCTTGAGTTTACGAAGGCCAAAGCCAAAAAATCCTTGGTGTTTCCAGAGCTCATCTGTGCTCTCCCTCGTGTCGACGAAGACATCAAACCTAGAGATTCTCTCCTCGATGAATCTCTCTTCCTCATCAGCACCTCTGATCCTTGGTACGGAGACATTCTCCTCTACCTTCAAACCCAACGTTTTCAGCCTAACATTTCTCGCGAAGAGCATCGATGCATTCGTCACCACTCTCATCATTATCTCATCATCGGCGACACTTTGTACCGCCGTGGTATTGACACCATCCTTCGATGGTTTCTGATTCATGAGGAAGTTGAACGTGTTTTGAACGATTGTCACCTTGGCGCCTGTGGCGGTCACCTTTCCGGGATGGCCACAGCCCAAAAAATCCTACGTGCCGACTACTTTTGGCCCTCGATTTTCAAAGATTGCATTAAGGCCGTCAAAAAATGCCCACCCTGCTAAGTCTTTAACAAAAAGGCAAGCACCCACCCTACTGCACTGCACCCTATTATCGTCATCGACCCCTTTTCCAAATGGGGTATCGATTTCATGTAGTGTAAGCCTACCTCAGCCAGAGGGCATGGTTACATCATCATCGTCGTCGACTACTTCACCAAATGGGCTAAGGCTATGCCTACCTTCCTAAATGATGGTCGTACTGCAGCTTTGTTCCTTTTCAACCACATCATAACTCGGTTTGGTGTACCACGTGCCATTGTCACTAATCATGGTGCACATTTCAAGAACCAGATGATGAGCAAGTTACATGTCAAATTGGGTTTTCACCATGAAAACTCATCCCCCTACTACCCTCAGGCCAATGGACAAGTTGAGGCCATCAACAAAGTCCTAAAAACCACTATCCAACTCATGGTAGGGGCAAAGAAGACATCATTTCATTTACAACTTTTCTTCGCTCTTTGAGCTTATCGCACTTTGGTGAAAACCTCAACTGGATTCACTCCTTTCCAGTTAGTATATGGCATTGAAGTTGTTCTACGAATCGAGTGTGAGATTCCATCACTCAAACTTAAAGTAGAACCCCTGTCCCATACTTCTACTGAAGAAGAACGATTCTTGTACCTATCCAAGCTAGACGAAACACGTCGTGATGCTACTCTCGTTAATGAGGCACATCAAAAACGAATTAAGAGTCAATACGAAAAATCCGTCCACCCTCGGACTTTTGCAGAAGGAGACTTAGTCCTCGTTTACGACCAAGCTCACGATAAATTGGGAACAGGCAAGTTAGAACCTCTTTGGCACAGTCCTTACATCGTGAAGCATGTCCTACACAGAGGTGCCTATGAATTAGTAGATCATGATGGATTTTCCCTGGGAGAGCCCTTAAACGGGCTTTACCTTAAAAAGTACTATGCCTAGATCACCTAGCATCTGTACTTCGTACATTATTGTATTTTTAGTTTGGTGTGTCTATTTCTTTCGCGTGCTTGAGTCTTTACCCATTATTGTTCATGACTATTCTTGTGTTTTCATGTGCAGATGAAGTCTTCCTTTCCTATCTTTTTCGGGTTCACGGATGGTGCTAGTCGACATACCCGGAACATTGCTTCGTCAGCATGGGTTATTTACCAATTTGACGAGGTGGTGAGTTCAGGAGGTATCTGCTTAGGACTAGCAACCAACAACATGGCAGAATATCATGCTGTCATCGGACTGTTGACCCAAGCCTCCTCCCTAGGTATCTATCGTATCATTGTTTACTTGGACTCCCAACTCATGGTGTATCAACTCAACCGTATCTACACTATCCGTAGTCCTATCCTGTTACGTCTCCACCTACAAGTTCGCCGTCTTGAGCGAATGTTTGATTACATTGAATATAGACACAATCCAAGGGAGCTTAACAGTGTTTCAGATTCATTAGCTAATTAAATCATGGATCGGTATCTTGCCCACATATAAGATTTAAGGAAAGAAAAATTGTACATTACATGTAAATTAAAACACATCACATACATCATCATGTACAAATCATTGGCACTGTAAAAACTTGAAACTATATATATATATATATATATATATGGCCTAACTGAAATGTTTTTGATTACATCAAAAAGTATGTAGAAGAGAAAAATGTCAGGTCTTTAAACCCCTACAACGCCGCCTGACAAGGAATACAAAATACGATCACCAGAGAGACTCTAATCTCCCTGCACTACATTATGTTGCGAGTAACATATCATCGTGCGCACTACGCACTTCAATAGAGAATTGATATTCTATGGTACTCCCACAGTGTGCCTCTGCAGATGTAAAGGCAATTCTCCCCTGCGCAGAGGGGGAATTCCCATCGTAAGGCCTTGGAGGTTTCTTTCAACCTCCCAGAGACCTATCACTGGTACTACCAGATCTGCTGCAACCGGGACACTCCCGCGACGTCCTGGTATCGGTATATCGGTCGGGCACACTGCTCCCTTGTCTGCATGTTGAAAAAAATACATCTGTTAAAAAACTCTTCTACATACCCAAAAAATATATATATACATAAAAAAACTTTAAAAAAAAAACAAAAAATAGACAAGGTATGGCTTAGTCTCTTACCTGACACATCCCAGTCTTCCCCAAGGGGTAATATCAAATCCATGATCCCGCATAAATCTACCTCAGCATACGGGAAGTCCTCTATCCAGAGATATTGTCGTCTCAGCCAGGCAAAGAAATCGCCAGTGAAACGGAACTCTGACTCCGCTACTAGCCTCGGAGATAGACTGGTCCACCTCTCCATCCTTGGTTCAGCCACTGGTCACACCGCCAGTGCTATCTAAGGCTGCATCTGGGGGATGCGCTCTAGAAAAAATGAGACTAGAAATGAGCCATAACCAAACTGTTTTTGTCCCGTCCTGCACCGTGAAACCTGTTCCTTCAGATTTCGAAGGAACCCTGCACTTCAGTTGAACAGTGTTGGTTCCAAACACTGGAAACCATAAGCCACCTGCAATCTTGATAAAAGGTGTGCGCTAGTACTTCCCATCACGCTCGTGATAGAAAATAGTATGGACCAGAGGGGCATCTTTCGAATATCCTTGATAGGGATTCCACCCCCTACTAGTCTTGCTCCTGGGATACAATGGCGTGCCAGATACATGTCCACCTGCTCAGGTAGCACCCTCTGACCGAAAAAAGATATGGGAACCCCTCTTTTCGAGAGGCCAGTGAAAAAATACACGTCTTCTAACATAATTGTTAAAAGCTGTGTGCCAATCCAGAATCCTTTCTCTGCAACATCCCATAGGCCAATCATGTGCTCAAGCAATAAAATCTCTTTCTTCATTTTTTGCAACTTGAAGAATTGGAGTAAGCCACAAGCTCGCAATATGGCCCGTGTGCGGGGACTCTGCAAGGAAGCTAAGTCATCCATCTCATGTTCTCTTTCTTTCCACTCGATCATGGTCACCGAAATCGCCTACAAAACAAAAGAACAAAGAAATTCATTATTTCAACATTTTGGCAATTTCGGCTATTTTTAAAAGCATGTTAAAACATGAAATCCAAATGCATACATCATTTAAAAAATACCACATCCTCTTTTACAATCGCCACGCCCTCTCTTAGCCATTTAACATCCATCATATGACCACAAAATGTTTTAAAATAAACACGATCTCTTTATGGCTGCGTGGGCATACATGGGTATTTTGTCATGGGTTATTTACCAAAAACGACCCATCCAATTAGCTATTGGGGTGTTGGCATCTTGTACATCCCCTTCTAGAATGTTTTTTCAAAAAGAATCCCCCTTTTCCATCGTTTTTAAAAGAGAGGCCGATTTGGTTCTTTTTGGGGCAATTTAGGGCTTCACATTTTAAATTAAATGTTGCTATGAAAATGGATATTAAACCATGTGATTGAAAGAAGGAGAGATGAAGACTTACCTGGTCCGAATGGAAAGAAAAATGGTCAACCATAGCTCTGGCAACGAGCAAAACAAGATCCACATCAAAATGAGAATCTCCACTACTCCAAAATCCTTATGCAAAATGAAATGGTAAATGAAATTTTCATTGTATTGTCATTTATAAATTTCCATTTTTATAAGGTATAGTCATTTATGGGTTTCTCTAACAATATAATGGCTTCACTAAACCCCTGGTTTGTAGTTTTGGCATCGCAGGTTTCCTGGCAGTGCTGATGGATTATTTACCTTGTCGCACTTATGAGCATAGTCTTAGTTCGTTCTCGAGCTCGACAATATGAGAATGCAACCGAGTAAACTTTTATCTCTTTTTCAGACCCGTAAGGATACACAAAAAAGGAACCCCCTGGAGTCTCCTTTAAACCCTTTTCAGACTCTCTAAATATGAAAAGATTGTCGAGTGACCTTGCTTCCTTTAACACTCATTAAAAGGTCAGAAAGGGCGTCTTTCGAGCGATACTTTATCTCTTTTTTGGTCTCGTTAGACTACTGTACGAAAAAGGAACTGAGAGAGTTCTCTTTTAAGTGTTTTTCCAAACTCTATAATCCTGAAAAGCCTTCGAGTTTTCTGTCTTTGGACTCGTTAAAACACACATCGACAGGCCCATATGGGACCGATCCCTTACTTCTTCCGGTTCATTAAATAAAATAAGAGGAACTTACCGAAGGTGAGTTATATTGAGCATGTGTTATCCTCCTCGAGGTCATTAAATCAAAAAGAGGTACTCATCTATCTGGATGGGGGGAAAATTGAAAGGAGCAAGCCAAGCAATCTCTTGAGAATATTATCCAGCAATTCTTAGAGTCGCCCTTGAACACGACACTTTGTCATTTGCACGCATCATAAACCGCTGAACCTCTGCACTGAGCCAATCCTTTGAGTTCCTTTCACTCCTTTGGGTCACCCGACGCAAGTCACAGTATCCACTACATAGTTTTGGTCCATGTCATGTTTCGCTATTGTGACTCAGTGTTCAAGGGAAGTATCCGCCTCTAGAGTCTGCCATCCCAAATATCTTGCCTCAAAAACTGTGTCAGTCCATGTCCATTTGATCTACCAATTACATTTCTATGTCTGTTTCATGTCGTTGATGGGGTATACATCAAGGCCCTCCTTCGACGAGATTATTCCTATCGACTTCAACACATTATCCGAGAATTAAGTTTAGAAACTAGTTAGTACTTTGGGACCTGCATGCCTCAATGGAAAGCCTCCTCACATTCGACAGTAGGTTTACATCATTGACCTCTGATCGGATGATTCCACGGGTGTTCGACCTCATCTCATCCATTCACATTTGCTGGAATGTACTAGGGTACCTTGGGAATCATTGGCATTAATGGTGATCTCCCTCGCACTTGTTAACGGTTCACACCATTGACTGGTAATCAAGTGGTTTCTACCATGTTCAACGTCAGGACATCTATTCACATGGTTAGAATCGTACCAAATTTGGATCGGTAAGAAGACCCTAGGTTGAGTGATCACTTTGATATATGCTTTTCCCAGGTTGCGAAGGAGTTTCTCTTGGACAAATGATACATACACTGTTACATAGATCCACTTTGTATTGGTCGTGGCTATGTGTTGTCATCTCGTAGATCCACTGTGTATTCCCTGTGGCTACGATCAGTCTAAGTCATCAGAGTATAGATCCACATTGTATCTTCGGTGGCTATAACTTCTTAGCAATACAATTATGGATCCGCAGTGTATTTTATGGCGGCCATATCTTGAAAGTCTTGATCACCCAAGCATAGGTATGCCTACCTTGGGTTTCGAAATATGTCATGATATTTGTTGGATGTTTGTGTGCATCTTCCGTCAGGTTCTCTGAGTCTATACCCTTGCTTGAAAGTCTACAAAGCATTTCAGTTATCAGTTCGCATCTTCTAACTTCATACTTTGGGGGGCATTCTGTTACACCTCAATATTGCTCACTTTAATAAGTGTCGTAAGTGTCACATGATCCTTTCGACTGTCGCAAGTGTCGCATGTCATTCAAAAGTGTCACAAACATCAAACAAAGCATATTTTCATGATGGTGACACCAAGGAGACATCTATAATAGCTCGGACACTTGGTTTGGAGGAGGAAGAATGATTAACTGGAGTCAAGGAACTTTTATCACCTGAGAAGAGCTCTTAAACAAAGTTTTTGAAGGGGAGCGCTCCCCTAGATCATACTTTGGAGAGTTGGCGCTCCCCTATAAGGTCTCAAGGAGCATTATAACGCTTGTCTTCCCCTCAAGAGGAGCGCTATCCATCCTTGGAGCATTGGCGCCCCCCTCAAGCTTCCTAGGGAGCGCAATAGTTCTCTGATTCCTCTTTTGAGGGAGCGCTGCCTAATCTGAGGCAATAGTTCGCCCGTTGAGGAGAATAAGGGGAGGATCTTTTAAGTTTAGAAGGCAGTTGCATTCAAATTCTTGGTTTCCTGATCCAAGGAGGGAATTCCTCAACTTGTTCTAAAGATAACTCAAGAGGTTAAGCTCCTCTTAACCTATATAAGCAGGCTCTATGATGGTGAAAAAGGAGGAAGAATTGCTATCATCCGGGTTGTGGATCTTTCGAGCAAGGGTTAGACGAAGGGGACTTGACGAAGCTGTCGCATTTGCATCTACGTTTGTAAGTATTGTTGTTGTTATTCTCATTAATATGACATTGTTGGCCTATTTCTTTCTAGTTTGTATCTGATTTTACATGAACTTATCATTAATAGATAGATCTGTTTTCAAGCTAATATCAATAGAGTAGGAAGTGGTCGTACCTTTTTTGTCTACAGGACTCAGTGAGGAGCGAGAGTTCGGAGTTCGATTCAGAGCATGCAGGGACAAACGTCGATTAAAAGGTACCTCTATCATCCTTCCTTCTCATGTATTAGTTTGTTTAGATACAAAAGGAAGTCAGTGTCCACGTTAAGCACTTTCTATCTTAGAGTTAGGGTCTAGCTCTTTGAGGCAATCTACCTGTCCGCAAGGATATTTTCCTACAACACACGCTTAGATCGGATAACTTGGGTGGATGACTGAGTGCGCAATGCAATGGAGCATGTGTCAATCTTAATAAAAACAATGTGATAGCAATGAGTTGTCTTGGATACAATTTGCAAAAGTGTTCTCAGTGAAACAGTCAATGAACTAAGTAGACACGATGTAATGGATCTCTCCAACGGATAAGAGGTTTTCCATCAATGTGGTTATATCCATTGCGGCATATTCCCAATGGTCTGATGACGAGTCTTCGAGCCATTACTGTTGTTATAATTGTTCGGGTCATTGGTTTAATGGTTATAATGACTTCAATGGCTATATCGCTTCGCCATGGCGAAGTGCCATGTTGTGTTGTTCTGATATCTTAGCAAAGTTCCAGTGTTGCAAACCTTCCCTCTATGAAGTCTCCTCTGGAGCTTTATGTAACTTTTCTATCTTTTCTTTCTTCTTACTGATATTTCTATCCTTATTCTCGGTGATCTTCATCTCGATATTCCTCTTTCCATGCTAATTCTTATCTCCTTTTGGCATAGTAACTTCGCGCTGCTAAGATTCTTCCATAGGGTCTGAGGGTAATACGTATTCTCTATCTGGGGTAGGTGCTTTAGTCTTCTGTGAGTCTTCTTGTGTTCTTTCAACTTCGAAATCCAAGTTTCTGGTTCTAACTAGCTTCGATCTGTTCTCTTGTTCTTCAATCAAGTGTGCTATACTCCTAGTCATGAAATCTTTTAATTCTTGCTTCTTCTTCTCTGAGACTTCCTCTTCTTTTCTTCTGGCTTGATCCTTTTCAATCCAAGGTTTTCCTAGTAATATAGCAAATCGGGCATTGTTCTCAATAAATTTAACAATCTCAAAATCTTTCTTTGTCGAAGTTCCATGAGCACTCATAGATATTTGGGTGAATATTCCACATATGGTTATCAACTTTCCACTATATAATCCTATTCCTCCCAATGAAGGAATCATAGCAGGGTTTCCTAAAGTTTCCCAAGTTCTTTCTGTCATGATATCTACCTGTATTTCTTCATCCAAAACACAGTCAATGTTGAAGTCTCTTATTCTTGCTTATATGCACTATTTTTCTTTGAATATCTTTGATAAGTTGATATTTTTGTGATCATTTAGTGTTTTTTTCATTTGTAGAAATACATTCTCTCATTGGTTTTGGGGTTCTACTATGGTCTCAGTTTTGTGACCTTCCTCGGGGTTTTCTTGTCCCATATTCATTCTATCAAGCTTAGCAATCATTCTAGGGAAATCTAAAACTTCATGATCCATGGCTTTACAACATAGACAACTAGGTCTTCTACCAGGCCATTCCTTAGCAAGATGTCCCGGTCTTTTGGAACTATAACAAAGGGTTAATATTATTTTTCTCTAAAATGTCCCCAACCTTTCCTATAATGCACACTAGGATCATAGTAGCTAACCTACAAAAACTAATTTCTAGGATATTGCATCCATTTGTTAGTCCAAAAATTCATTCTATGCATAGGAATAACATAACTTTCACTATTTTTGTCATATATACTCATATCAAACCTTGTTTCATATAGTTGTGCCCTACTTTTCAAGCTAGGACAAAATTTATGAAACATACCTAGATCCATAATTTTGAAACAAAAATTTCCACTTATCTTACCTTTTCAATCAAAACTTTTCACTTTTCTTAACTTTATCAGAGCACAAAGCTTCCAGGTATTACTTTTTTTTTCTTCAGATTTGACTCTTCTTCTTGGCACAGAGCTTCACAGGTCAAGTAGAATACTGAGCACTAGAGAAACATATATATGCACAGAGATTTCTCTTTTATGTAGTTCCCAACAACCACAGTTTCAAGTCTCAGAAACTGAACCATTTGTTGGCATATGGGTAGACCCGGGGTTCAATTCTTACAACAACTCACCAAAAAAACCCTAACTATCATCCCTTTCAACAACAACTGTGAAGCAGATGAAGTCTCACCTGAGGTAGAGTCAGGGGTGGTTGCAGGACTCAGATGTCTACAACCTTAGCTGGGACATAGATCTGTGATTATAACACCTTAAAAAAGCACTTAGCAGTTATAGTCCATTAGTATTCAGCCTTAGTGTACAACACAACTAAACCCTAATAATAGATCGACACAGTATACCCAGATCCAATAGATTCAAGCACTAAGCATATCAACCTAGATCAGATCTGTCATTCATTCACATTACTCAGCACTAAGCTACCATATTAGATTATTTTAAGCATATATCAGTTCACTAAACATTTAACCACATAAACAAGAGAAAAAACATAAAGCACAAAGCAACCACAACATGGGATATATGTGGTTCACCCCCACCCTAGGGCTACGTCCACCAACTCTTCTTATTTATTTCTTTTTGTCAATATTCTACATGAACAAAGACATGATATCTTACTCCACAAAGGACAGGATATCCACGCGCACTCCACTAGATCCTCCGTCCCTGGGCTACAAAAAAACACCTCTTCATAGTCTCTTACAATCACTTGCACTTAGCTCTGCAAGTCTCACATGGTATGCATAAAGCATTTACAATCACCACTTGCACTTAGCACTTAGCAAGGTACCAAAAGACCTTCTCCTTCATTACATCACCGAGACTTCTATTTATACATTACACAAAGGGCCTAAACATGAGTAAACCCATGGGTCGACATCCCCATACCCGTTACCTAATCCCAAAACCCAAAAATCCCTAAAAAGAGGCCGAGATCGCATGATCTCCACTTTGACTTGCGCTCTGCCTTCAACAGCCTGTCGAAGTTCCAAAAGTAGGTCAAACATGACCAAGGATTCTAAAACTTGGTCAAGGGACAACGACATCCCTCTATCCTGATTCTTCGACTTCTCAAAGAGTCCCTTCGATACTTAGTGGAATCTCGGATCTATGCACTCCTTGCAACATATTCTTACACAAGAATCAGTTCTTGTGGGTGGTTGTTCACGCCTTACAATAGTTTCTTTCCACTCCTTGCAAAGGGAAAGTTTTGTGCTATCTCTTATGAGCTTCAGAATCAGAGCAGATCTCGTTAACCCCCTCCTTGCGTTATGTGTGCACACCTTTTACTCCCTCAACATAAGAGAAACAATTGAAACTTAAACTATCATTCATAGTTCCATCTACTCATGATTAAATTCATCCATTCATGAAAACAAAATAACAACAGGGAATTGCAAACAATGTCCACACCATGCATTGGGTCAATTTTCCTCTATTATCTTCCTTCAAAAGTAAAAATGACAACAACTATAATAAAAAACAACCAAATTTCATAAATCTCTTCCTAACTTGTAACAACCTCATTTGGGCGTGCAAAACCTCTATTTATCTCAGAGGGTTCTTAGGGTTCCCCTCGACTACTTGTCTACTCTAGAACCTAACCTAATGACTATCTTAGTCCAGTTGTATTCCAGAGACGGACTGGAAACTCCCACTTCGCTTGCGATCGTTCAAGTGTTCCTCAAAATATTTTTTCTCCGCTCAGTTCAAGCGTGCTTCAAAATATTTTTTCGGTGCTAAGTTTAGGTGAGCTTCAAATATTCGTTGTAACTGCTAGCATTGAGATTCCAAAAATATTCCTAGGAACTGAGTGGTCTTGTTCTGCGTGATGGCTAACAATGCTCCTGCATCATCTGGGTGAATTCTTTATTACTTTGTACATTATCTTTTTAGTAGATTACATTTTGAAATTCAATTCAATTTTCATTTTTTTTCAATTTTTTTTCTATGCAGTGCGTTTGAGTAATTCATCTCACACTCTGTGCGATGCGCCTTGTAAATTTTATAGGATGAACCGATCATGTATAGTTTGTTTTCAAAGTTGCATCGTATCATGGAATGGACTGGTGCATACTTACCCACGACACATCGGTGCATCATCAATAATAGAAGCACCGTCCAAAACAAATAGTGTCCAATGAACGGTCTGTGTTTTATATGTATGCATCGGCTCGTTCATAAGACTATACACATCATTGAATATAAACTATTTATTTTCACCTTTTTATTCTAAATAAATTAATCGATGTGTTGTTTATAACAAACATATCGGTGTGTTTATTATGAACGCACCAACAAAAAAAATCAGTTTCCTTTCAATGGTGTGTTTCTTATAGGGAATGCACCAGTGCATTCATAAAAATATACGCACTGTTTAAAATAGAATATTTTCCACTTAACAATGCTTCCTTTATATGTACGCATCGGTGCGTTCATAAAACTATACACACCATTTAAGGGAAACTATTTATTTTCACATGTGCATTCTGAATAAACGCATCGTTTAATGGAAACTAT
Source organism: Picea engelmannii (assembly GCA_009831015.1). Taxonomy (NCBI): domain Eukaryota; kingdom Viridiplantae; phylum Streptophyta; class Pinopsida; order Pinales; family Pinaceae; genus Picea; species Picea engelmannii. The sequence continues at coordinate 46,686 of ML842698.1, forward strand.
TTATTTTCACCTATGCATTCCGAATAAACGTACCAGTGCATTATTTATAACGAACACGTTGGTTCATTTATTATGAATGCACTAACGAAAATAAATGGTTTTCATTCAATGGTGTTTTTGTTATATGGAATGTACTAGTGCATTCATAAAATTGTAAGCACCGTTTAAAATAGATAGTTGTTTGAGCGATGAGTAATTTATAGGTAACACATCAGTTCGTACATAATAACATGTGCACCATGGAAAATGAGTAGTTGTTAGGGCATTGCGTTTGTGATATATAACACACATGCATACACAATGGGGCATAAAATAAATTTCACTTTTCATGTGGTGTGTCATATATGTGTGCACATCGTTGGTGGTGCGCTACTATTTTGTAGGCACACCGAAGATAATTTTTTTTATTTTGGACAAAATTTATGTTTGCATATTTTGAAATAAATTCTCATTTATTGAAAAAAAAATGTTTTTTATGTAGGATGTTGATATAACTTATATGTTAATTATTTAGAGACATCGGTGCATGGAGGAGAAACAACAAAGACTGGACTAGTACAATATGGTTCAAGAGTGGGAGTCTAGATAGAGGTAGATGGGTTTGTACCCTCGGCCTAGTACTACAACTATGTGGATCCTCTTGAGGAATGTAGGCCTTCTCAAGTACTACGAGTAGGAAAAATCCCTAAAGGGGATTCTTCCTTTCTTGTGCAGTTGATCCGTAAATGGGATTCTGATTAGCAGGAATTCAAACTTGGTTCTCATCAGTGGTATCATCCCATTGAGGAGCATCTTTATTTTATCACTGGGCTTTCTAGGAGAGGGGAGGATTTTCCCTAGTTTCCTGATGTTCCAGTGGTTGTTGCAATTGAGACTCAACTTTCTTAGTCTCAGAGGTATATTGCACACGATATAACCCCTCTTGGTGATTTTCAAGTGGTTGGTGGATAGATACATATCGCCTCGTTTGGTGCAGAGGACGTTAGGTGCCTCTCACTGTTACTGTCAATCATTTGATACTTTATTGGTGATGGTCAACGGATTAGTTGTACGCTTTTATATTATGCTTATTATTTGATATAGAGGTCATGATTTATTAGGTGGTATTCCATTTTATTGAGAAAGTTTTTTATAGCACTAGATATATTTCATGCTATGATAGATGGGAGGGAGAACTTCCTATTTGGTTTAGAGTTATTTTGTTTGTTTTTTGAGAGGTTTCGAGAGACGAGACCTAGTTTTGTCCATCAACATCCTAACTCGATGACCGAGGTGTGGATGCACATGTGGGGTGAGATGATGCCCAAGAGGGGCATGCCCTATTTTCCATCTAGGATTTCTAGGGAGGCACTTGATCTATTATCTAGTGAGGTAGGTCACACTTTCATGATCGTGTCATGCCCTTATGCGGGCATGAATTGGAGAGGATGTCTCAACATGCTCTTTATAGTGGATGAGCCACCAAATGATATAGGTAAGATTTAAATTAATCTTTTACTTCCATTTTATTGTCTTACTTAATTCGAATAAATTTTATTCTAGCATGTTCTTTACCATATTTTATTAATTTTTTTAATAAAATTTTTGACTAATTATTAACTTGCATTATATTTTGCAGATGTTTGCTCATTTTTTTGAGACATGCCTCCTCCCTCGCCACTTGATGTAGATGAGGAGATGTTTGAGGTTGTAGTAGGTCAGAGTCCTCAACCGCATATACCACCCGACATACAGAGTAGGCTAGATATCATATATAGGATGGAGGTGTGTGATAGACTGAGTGCATTTTTGGTTGGCGCAGGAGTCCTCCCTATACATATCAGAGACATCAGGTCTGACATTGATCTCTTGTAGATATGGAAATATTTTTCATGCAATATGATGTCTCTTATGCATCATATCGTTGGAGTTGTCAGTTTACTGGTAGCGATGAGGGATGAAACGTCCTCCCGCAGTGATGATGATGAGGGTGGTGATAAGAATCGTCAGGGTGGTGATGGCAGTGCTTCTTCTTTAATGCCTTCTCTTATTCCTATTCTGGGTGATGTTGTTGAACATCAAGATGGTGATCATGGTGCTTCTTCTTTAGTACCTTCTCCTCATACTCTGGTTGTTGATGTTGATCAGGGTGCAGGTGATGATGGAGATGTTGCAAATTAGAGTGGTGATGTGACGCAGACCTCCCAACCTGTAGGTCGGAAGTCCACGCACACAGGATCCTTCTTCTTTCACTGGCCCAAAGAGGTCTCAACAATTGTCTCTTCTATTTCCCTTTCGGGAAATCTGCACCCCACAGTAAAACCTCATGGAATCCCCCTTCACACTTCGGGAGATCGGACTTCATGATTTTACAAGTCTTGTGATCAAGCATCTATGCTTTCAGACCTATGAACACCAATATGTCGAGTTCCGATAAACTATGGAACGCTAAGGTTCCACCTCCACTAGAAATCAACGGTTCTGGAGTTTTCCCTTGATCCAATGATCAACGCTATTTCATGCACCGAGAGCTCGATATACAAGAGCTCTATGTCTCCTCTACTTTCCGGGTCCCGAAATCTCGAAAAAATTGCGTGCCTGCTTCGGGTCCCACAACTCTTGTCCTTTCCATGAATCACTTCAATCACGCTTTCCGCTGACGTGAGATTTTTCCACTTGTCGCCTCCTCTCAATATGTTATCCTGTGTGGTTTCACTATTTTGGTTATCTGGAGTCCTAGACTTGTGATCCCCAACCTTATGTCATCACAAACCCCGATTTCCTGATTCCCGATTCCCCGATGGACTAGATCACTTGTGTCGTGATTTCAGAAATCGTATTAGGAAGGGATTTTGTTCCTTGACGAAGCGAATGCCGAATTCCTAAACTCTGAAGCTGTGAGATGTCAACATGACAATCTCTATCTTTCACACGAAAGCTCCCCTTTCGCGTTTCGAGGATTTGATCTGCCAAAGTCTTGGCCTCCTCTCGCCCTTTCAAACCCCGAAATGTTGAAACGCTTGGATTCCAACACATTTCCAAATCTTGACCCCACAATGAAACCTTCCACCTTGTCGGATTATCAGACTTCATAGTTTCATGAATCCAAATGACGAAGTTCTGATCTTTCCACCCACAAAACCCTGAAATGGAATTTTGCGAGTAAATCCAACGGTTCGCGTTGGTGTGAATCTACGACCCTCTCTCTCCTGATATTTTTCTTGTAGAAAAGAACCATCATAACCTCCTTGCTCCTATGCAAGATGTGACAGCTAGTGGGATTTCGCGAATTCTCCACGGATAATTATGACCGTCCGTTCTCCCTTCTGAGAACTTCTGCAAATTTGATAAAGTGGTTTTCCATAGAACTTAACGGCCTACAACACAACCTTGTGACGCCTCTAGACACCCATCTTATGTTCTTTTCTTCGATGACTATGAAGACTTTATCCCTCCTGATATTTCTCCAACTCCGAGTCTTAAAGAAGACTCCCGCACACACTTCTTGCGACAAATCCTTCAATTAATTCAAAGAATTGAAGTCCTTCAACTTTGTGCACTCCCTGAAGTAGTAGTCCTTCAACAATTTCTCAGTTTCGCAAACACCGAGACTTTACTCAGCCTGCGCATTCCTTGCACAGCTCCTGTGCCTATCTACAATTTTGAGGAAATGAGAACAAAAGCTATTCCATTTGAGCTTTCAGAGACAAACCTTTGAACCCTTTGTCAACGCACTCCTTGCGGACAATTCAACTGTACTCCTTGCAAGAACTCTTGCTCAGATAGAGAAACAATTGAAACTCATTTCCCTTACCCTCTCTCTCTCTCAGATTTCAGACATTTAGCAAGAAATCATACACACATAGCATAAACAAAAAATGCATGACAGAAAGAGTAAAACATTCATGAGCATAACATTCAACAATACATACACAGAGAGTATCACAACACCATGAATCTAGATCAAAGATTTTTGTATTAATCCAGAACTTCTGTACATGGAATTTTTCTACATAGTTCTCTGCTTCTTCTCTTCTCTTCTCTATGCTCATAATCCTCCTACAACTATACAACGAGGGTGTCTGTATCCAGTTTGCCTCTTGCACTCTAAAACTGTCTAATCTAAGCATTAAATTCCATCTACCTACATTAACTTTGCATAGATGCCTCTATCTACTTCAGACGAGAGCGGGATGCTCAAGGTCTGATTACAATGGTCCTCCATAAATGTGAGTACGCCTCTATTAAATATCCCATTAATTATATGGAGCTTTCAAACTTCAAAACATTTCAACAAGAAATGTGTTGGTGCTTGTCCAACTGTCCTCCACATCTACGCACGCTTGCTACCTACTGGCGATGCTCCTGCATCATACTCCCTCGCTTGAAAATTTTCATGGGCTCCTATCCATGAGCTCTCGCACGGTCTGTCCATGTATTTGAATATCTGCTTCATTTTCCCAACTGGCATCTTCAACTGGATGGCCCTTCCACTTGACCAAGTATTCAAAGTATTCCTTTCGCCTGGTCCTCTTACCAACTCTTTTGTCCAGTATGCGCTCCATCTGCAGCTTTTCTTCAATTAGCATTTGTTTTATCCACTAAACCTCTATCTATTCATTTCCTACTTCTGCTTCCTCAGTTTTATAAGGGTACAAATCTAAGACATTCAATATCGGAGAAATTCCTTTCCCATCGGGTAATTCAATCTCATATGCATTCGCCCCAAATTTCTTGAAGAATTTACATGGTCCAATTTTCTTCATCTTCAGTTTATGATATGTTCCCTTGGGGAACCTTTCCTTTCTCAAATGTGAGAGGATCAAATCGCCAACTTCAAACTAAAGTTGTCTCCTGTGTTGATCTTCCCTACATTTATATTCTTGGATTAAATGTTGCAATCGCTCCTTCACCTGGCTGTGAAGCTCCTTCATCGCTTCTGCGAAATCTTCTACACTAGTGCTCCTAGTCGCAATCTGTTCTAAATCCATCAGCTTTGAAATTCCTCTTGGTTACATGCCATAGACAATCTGAAATGGACTCTGTCCCGTGCTTCTATTGATTGAATCATTGTAAGCAAATTCTGCCTGTGGTAATATGTTGTCCCACTGGTTGTGGTGTTCTGTCATCAAGCTCCTCAACAAGTCTCCCAAACTCCTGTTCACAACTTTTGTTTGTCCATCCGTCTGGGGATGATAAGATGAATTGAACAACAAGTTCGTCCCCATCTTTTTCCATAAGTTTCTCCAAAAGTTTCCTACGAACTTAGTGTCTTGATCTGAAACTATGCTTCTTGGCAAGCCATGAAGTCGAATGACTTATTTGAAAAATAGATTCACAATGTGAGTTGCGTCACTGGTTTTCTGGCATGGAATGAAATGTGCTATTTTGGAAAATCTATCTACTACCACAAATATTGAGTCAAAACCTCTTTGTGTTCTTGGAAACCCCAATATGAATTCCATGCTGACTGCATCCCACGGCCTCTCAGGTATGGGCAATGGTTGATAAAACCTGCATTCTGCCTCTTTCCTTTTGAATGTTGACAAATTCCACATTTGTCCACAAATATTTTGACGCATGCTCGCATTCCTGGCCAAAAATATGACTCATTCAACTTTGCGAACATCTTGTCATGATCGAAATGCTTGGCCAATCCTCCATTGTGTTTCTCCTTTAGCAAATTCTCCCTCATGGGGCATTTTGGAATACAAAGTTGATTACCTTTAAACAATAATCCTTCCTGGATCATGTATTCTTCCCATTGGCTTCTATCTCTGAGAATTGGATTCTCAGCTGCTTCGCACGCCTCTTTAAAATCTGGATCAGCTTGATACTCTCCTTGAGATCATCAAAACCCAACGTTTTGACCATGAACTCCTGCAATAGCAAACACTTCCTGCTCAAAGCATCAACAACTTTGTTAGCAATACTAGAAATATGTTTAATCACAAAAGTGAAATTTTGCATATAATCAACCCATTTTACATGTCTTTGATTCAACTTCTCTTGTTGAGTCACAAATTGCGATGCATGATTATCACTGTATAAGACAAACTCTTTAGGAATTAAGTAATGTCTCCATTTCTTCAATGCCTGAATAATAGCATAGAACTCCTTGTCATACGTGGAGTATTTTATCTTGGATTCATTTAGATTCTCGCTGAAGTATGCTATCAGCCTGTCTTCTTGGCTCAAGGCTGCCCCTATTGCAAATCCACTTGCATCACATTTCACTTGAAATGTCTTTTGGAAATCAGGCAACAACAGGATTGGTTGTTCCGTGATTTTCCTCTTCAACGTATTAAAACTCTTCTCAGCCTCTTCTGTCTAGTGAAAATATTTGTGTCTCTTCTTCACTGTGTCCATCATCGGCGCACTAATTCCACTGAAATTCCTGATGAATTTTCGGTAGAAACTAGCCAATCCGTGAAAACTTCTCACCTCAAATATATTCTTTGGTGACGGCCAATTCTTGATTACCTCCACCTTATCTGGATCCATCCTCAACTTATCTGTAAAAATAACAAACCCCAAATAAATGAGCTCCGTCTTCATGAATGAGGATTTCTTCATGTTTATCAGCAGCTTCTCCTACTGTAACCTCTGCATCACTGTAGCCAAATGTTTCAGATGTGTTGCCTTTGTTTTACTAAAAATCAGTATGTCATCAAGCTACACAATGACAAATTTTCTGATGAAATCCTTCAGGAATTCATTCATCAATCTCATGAAAATACTCGGTGCATTTGTTAAACCAAACAACATGACAAGCCATTCGTATAACCCTTCATTGGTTTTCAATGTTGTCTTCCATTCGTCAACTTCCCTCATGCGGATTTGGTGATAACCACTTTTTAAATCAATCTTTGAAAAACATTTATCCCCACTCAAGCAATACATCAGATCATCCATCCTTGGCAATGGAAATATGTACCTAATGGTTATCTTATTGATCACCCTCAAGTCAGTAAATATCCTCCAGCTTCTGTCTTTCTTCGAACTGAGTATTGTCGGAACAACACATGAACTCAAGATTTCCCTGAGCAAACCTTTGTCCAACAAATCCTGGAATTGTCTTTTGACCTATTCATTCTCCTATGGCGTCAATCTCTACGCTTCCTTGTTTGGCAAACTAGCTCCAGGTATGAGGTCAATGTGATGACTTATACTTCTAATTGGTGGCAATGAACGAGGTAGTTCGTTCGCTCTTCCAGTAGTTCCTGAACCTCTTCTGGTAAATCATCTACCGTTGTGCTGGTTAAAACAATCTTTGGCTTCCTAACCACAATGAATTGTGGTTCCTCCCTCTTCTTAACCTCTGTAAGAAGTTCCTTCCCACTCATGAGAAGTACAATGTTGCTCACCTCTGGTTTTATTTCTTTATCTTTGATTGGCAACAACATGTGAGTCCTCCCATTTTTCTCTAGGGTGTAGGTGTTCATTCTCCCATCATGAATCACATTCATGTCATATTGCGATGGTCTACCTAGCAATAGATGACAAACATCCACAGGAATAACATCACAGAGTATTTCATCTTTATACCCTCCTATCTTAAATTCAACTAAACATTGCTTAGTGACATTTATCTGATGTCCTTTTTGCAACCATGAAACTCTGTATGGGTTTGGATGATCAATTGTCTCTAGCTCCATCTTTTCTACCATATTGGTTGAAACAAGATTATCCGTGCTACCACTATCTACAATAACTTTACATTTCCAGTCTTTGGTTTTGCACACAGTCCGAAAAATTCTGTTTCTTTGGACTGAACTCTCCACCTCCTTCTCTGGTGTTAAAAGAGATTTTCACATCATTAGTGATCTTCTGCCTTCAACATCTTCTGCCTCAACATTTCACCTTTGTGCTTCGGCAATGTGAGTTTCTCCTTCCTCTTTCTTCTTGTCTGGAAATTCATAAGACTTGTCTCCGACCTTTCCACACGTGAAGCATGTTATCACTCCACTTCTTCCTCTTCCTCTACCTCTAGTATGAGGAAAAATGTTGTTATCAGCATACTCTCCTCTCTGATCAACATACTACCTTCTCTCTCCAGCATATTGCCCTTTCTATGAGCTTCCACCTCTCTCAATCTGAGGTTGAGGTTTCTTCCAGCCTTCCTTAGGCTTCTAACTTCTATCTTGGACAACTGATTTGCCCCTTGCTTGACTTTTGCCTCGGCCTATTTGACCTTGTTTTCGGCTCAGATTATCTTTTGCCTTTAGAGCCATTTGATAAGCATCTTCCACTGTTCGAATGGTCATCATGCTCATCTCATCCTGAATTTCGTATCTCAGACCGTTCATATATCTGTCAACCTTTTCATCATTACTTTCACGATAACCTTCTCTAATGTTCAGCCTGTAGAACTCTTCAGTGTACTCCTTCATTGTCATCAGCTTCTACCTCAAGTTATGCATCCTTCGAAACAAAGTAATTTGGTAATCTATAGGAATGAATTTCGCTTTCATATTTGCAATCATCCTATCCCAAATCTTGATTTTCTGCTTACCTTGGCAACGTCTGTCAGCTTGCAGTTCATCCCACCACAATGCTACATGTCCCTTAAGTCTCGTGACAACATGTTTGACCTTATTTTCTTCTTCGACATCTTCATAGTCAAAATACGTGTCCAGATCTCTAATCCAGTCTAGAAGATCTTCAGCATCCAAGTTTTCCTCATAAACTGGAATGTCCATTTTGGCTCTTGCACTCATTCTTGCAACAACTCTAATTAAGCGTTCATTTGCTGCATCTTCTGCTGTGACTTCTTCTTCTCCATGTCCAGCTTCATCTTCACTTTCGGACTCACTAACATCTCCAATATCAACTCTGTTCCTTTGTTTTATTTCCACATCCACGAGTCTGGCGCGATTGTCATGTAAATCTCTTTCCACTTTTGGATTCGGCACCTGTCTACCTCTTTCTCTTGACACCTCCCTATCCTCTGGAGGATCGGGTGTTTGTCTATCCGTTCTCCTTGGTGGCACGGCTAAAATACCTTCTCGCTTTTCCTACCTGAAATATACAAACAAGAATCAGGATCTGATACCATATGATGCAGACCTCCCAACCCGCAGGTCAGAAGTCCACAGACATAGGATCTTTCTTCTTCCGCTGGCCTGAAGAGCTCTCAACAATTTGCTCTTCTATTTCCCTTTCAGGAAATTTGCACCCCACAGTAAAACCCCATGGAATCCCCCTTCACACTTCGGGAGATCGAACTTCACGATTTCGCGAGTCTTGTGATCGAGCGTCTGTGCTTTCAGACCTCCGAACATCGATATGCCGAGTTCTGATAAACTCTAGAACACTAAGGTTCCGCCTCCACTAGAAATCAACGGTTCTGGAGTTTTCCCTTGATCCAACGATAAACACCATTTTGCACACCGGGAGCTTGATATACAAGAGCTATATGTCTCCTGTACCTTTCGGGTCCCGAAATCCTGAAAAAATTGCATGCATGCTTCAAGTCCCACAACTCTTGTCCTTTCTACATGTCACTTCAATCATGCTTTCCGTTGACGTGATATTTTTCCACCTATAGCCTCCTCACGATCTGTTAGTTTGTGTGGTTTTTCTATTTCCGTTATCGGGAGTCCTAGACTCGCGATCACCAACCTTATGTCACCACACACCCCGATTTCCTGATTCTCGATTCGTCGATGGACTAGATCACTTGTGTCGCGATTTCAGAAATTTTATTGGGAAGGGATTCTGTTCCTTGTCGACGCGAATGTCGAATTCCCGAACTCTAAAGCTCTGAGATGCCGACGTGACAATATTTGTCGTTCACACTAAAGCTCCCCTTTCCCGTTTCGGGGATTTGATCCGCCAAATTCTTGGCCTCCTCTCGCCCTTTCAAACCCCGAAATGTCTAAATGCTTGGATTCCAACACATGTCCAAATCTTGACCCCACAATGAAACCTTCCACCTTGTCATATCATCAGACTTCGCAGTTTCGCGAATCCAAATGACGAAGTTCTAGTCTTTCCACCCACGAAACCCCGAAATGGAATTTCGCGAGTAAATCCAACGGTTCTCGTTGGCACGAATCTCTCTCTCCTGAGCTTCCACTTGCATAAAACTACCACCGTAACCTCCTTTCTCCTCTGCGATATCTAACAGCTCGTGGGATTTTGCAAATTCTCCATGAAGAATTCCGACCATCCGTTCTCCCTTCTGAGAACTTTTACAAATTCGATAAAGTGGTTTTCCATGAAACTTAATCGCCTGCAACACAACCTTGTGACGCCTCCAGAAACCAACCTTTTGTTCTTTTATTTGATGACTTTGAAGACTCTATCCCTCCTAATCTTTCTCCAACTCCGAGTCTTAAAGAAGACTCCCGCACGAACTCCTTGCGGAAAATCCTTCAATTAATTCAAAGAATTAAAGTCCTTCGACTCTGCACACTCCTTGCAACGGCAGTCCTTCAATAATTTCTTAGGTTTGCAAACTCTGAGACTTTACTCGGCCTACGCATTCCTTGCATAGCTCCTATGCCTATATTCACTTTTGAGGAAATGAGAACAAAAACTATTCTATCTGATCTTTCAGAGACAAACCTATGAACCCTTTGTCAACACACTCCTTGTAGACAATTCAACTGCACTCCTTGCAAAACTCTTTATCAGATAGAGAAACAATTGAAACTCATTTCCCTTACCCTCTCTCTCTCTCAGATTTGAAATTTAACAATAAATCATACACACATAGCATAAACAACAAATGCATGACAGAAAGAGTAAGACATTCATGAACATAACATTCAACAATACATACATAGAGAGTATCACAACACCATGAATCTGGATCAAAGCTTTTTGTATTAATCCAAAAATTCTGTACATGGAATTTTTCTACACATCTCTCTGCTTCTTCTCTTCTCTGCTCTATGCTCATAATCCTCCTACAACTATACAACGAGGGTGTATATATCTCGTTTTCCTCTTGCGCTCTAAAATTGTCTAATCCAAGGATTAAATTCTATCTACCTACATTAACTTTGTATAGATGCCTCTATCTACTTCAGATGAGAGTAGGATGCTCAAGGTCTAATTACAATCCTCCTCCATAAATGTGATTACGCCTCTATTAACTATCCCATTAATTATATGGCTCTTTCAAACTTCAAAACATTTCAACAAGAAATGTGTTGGCGCTTGTCCAACTATCCTCCACATCTACGTGTGCTTGCTACCTGCTGGCGATGCTCCTGCATCATGATGTTGATGAGGGTGGTGATATCTCTTCTACTTCAGTACCTCCTCCTCCTCCTCCTCCTACACAACTACCATGATGGAATAATTTTGTTAGTTTTTTTTAAGTAATCCTGTGATAAAATACATGGATATGGTTTCTCATTTCCACTCTTGAATAGGTAGGGGTTGCAACATCCTAGTTGGGTTCTTTTGTTCCAACTTAACTTGTTGGAATTCCAAACATTTATCTAAGTATTTCTCTAAGTCATTTTTCATTCCTATCCAGTAGAACAATTTCCTAGTGACCGTGATCATTTTTGGGTAACCACGATGACCAATATATGTTCTTTTATGTATTTTATCCTTAACAAACCACTTCAAGTCATCTTAATTTGGGATGTACAACCTTCCTTTGTAAGTTAGGATACCATCATTCATCGACTGATAATCAACATACTTCATCCATGTGGGATCATGTTCTAGATATGCCTTTACACTCTTGAAAATTCATCTACTTCTTGTGCACTTTTAACTCTTTCATTGATGTTTGATTCACAGGTTCTTACAACTGCTAAGTGGATCACTTTTATACCTATATTGAGGGAAGGCACTTTTCTTTCCTTTCCTTTGATGTGTTTGATCTCAAAATCAAACTCATGGATGAGATCCATCCACATATCTTGTCTAGCATTTAGTTTGGGTTGGTAAAACAAATACCTCAACCCACTATGGCTCGTCATGAGAACAAATTTTGTACCTAGGAGGTAATGCCTCCACATTTTTAAGGAATGCACAATGGAAGCTAATTCCAAGTCATCAATCACATCATTTATTTCATTTTTATTCAATTTTTTGGAGTCATAACAGATTACAGGCCCTTCTTGCATGAGGACTCCTCCTAGTCATTCTTTGCAAGAATCAATGCACACGAGGAAATCCTTGTTTGGGTTTGTAATTTTCAACACTGGGAATTAGTTAAGAGGTGCTTCAACTACTGGAAACTTTCCTCACACTCTTCTATCCAAACAAATTTAATTCATAATGGAGTTGATATTATTAGGATGAACTACCACTCCTTTCTCAAATATAAGATGGCCTAACTGGTGGACTTGCTTTTAGAAGAAGTCACACTTACTAAGATTTTCATAGATAGTGTTCTCTCTTAGTACTTGAAGTACCAACTTTGGATTTTCTTCATGCTCTTCCATACTCTTTGAATAAATTAGGATATCATCAATGAAAACTAATGAAAATATGTCCAAGAACTTGCTGAGTACACTATTCATAAAGCACATGAAGGTGGTTGGTGCATTGGTAAGACTAAATGGCACCACCACAAATACATAGTGCCCATACCTTGTTCTAAAGGTTTTTTTGTGGATGTCTTCATCCTTAATTCAGACTTGATAGTATCTAGATCTCAAATAAATCTTGGATAATATTGTAGCACCCATCAACTGGTCAAATAAGTCATCAAATATTGGAAAGGGATACTTATTCTCAATTATGATTTTTTTAAGTTGTTTATAGTCTATGCACAACCTGAATGTGCCATCCTTATTCTTCACAAACAAGGTTGGTTCTCCCCAAGGAGACACACTTGGTTGAATATAACCATTGTCAAAAATTTCCTTCCATTGTAATTTGAGCTCAACTAGCTCTTGGGTACTCATCCTATAAGGTGCTCTAGACATTAACTAGGTATAAGTTCCAATGTCTCTTTGTGGAGGTAGACCTGGTACCTTTTCAAAAAACACATATCTATATTCTCTCAACATATTATGACCTTCTAGGATTGGTTTATTATCCCCACCATAGTTCAGTAATTGTATTGCATACAAAGGACACCCTTTTCTATAGTATTTCTTCACTTGAAGGGATGATATTCGTCTCACTAAGATAGTATTTTGGATTCCTTGCAGAATCCTTTTCTTCCCTTCATCATCTTCACAATCTAATGTTTTGTTATAATAGTCACAATTAGATTTGTGAGAATCCAACCAATCCATGGATATCATCATGTCATACAATCCTAGAGGAAGTATGTTTAAGGTTTCTTGGGTAGACAACTCATTCGTAATGAATTAGCATGATGGTATTACCTATGTTAGCTTTCATTTTATTCCAGTGGCTAGATATACCAACCATGGTTTATCATGTTTTACTTGTTTTATTTTACATTTCTCAATAGTTTGAGGGGAAACATAACTCAAATTAGAAACATGGTCAATCAGAATAGAAACACGATGGTTGGTAACCATACCTTCCATTTCCATCAACAAATGTTGGTGGTATGCTTGTCTATTGTCCAAAGCTACATGAATTTGTGGTATGTTTCTAGATACATCATCAACTGTAGTGGTCTCTTGGATGTTGTAGACTCTTCTACTGTATTCCTTCCTATGAGGGAAGTCCCTTAACATATGTTCTTCTCCATAGATCCAATATTTCAATGGATATCTATTTATACTCGTATTCCTTCCAGGGGATGATCCAAAGGTTTTATTTCCACTTTGAGACAGAAATCTCAGTTGATTCACACTTTTAGTCGAAAATATCATCCTAGAAATCCTCCCATAATTCTTAAAATCTAAGGGTTTAACCCCCTTCTTCTTGAATCCCATTTTACCTTTCTTCTTCTATTCCTTGGGGTGTTCTTCCTTGTGGTTGAATTGTTCATAGCAATACCTAGCCTTCCAAATGGAATCTTCTAAGGTCTTAGGTTCATCAAACTCAATTTTGTTTTGGAAGGATTGACTAGGTATCCCACTAAGGAATCACTACATTTTCACCTTTTGATCTTTCATATAGGGCACATAACTCATCAGCTCCAGAAACTTGTTGATATATTCGTCTATGGTGAGATGCCCTAGTTTGAGTTCATAGAACTCCTTAGTATTACTATCATAGTACCTCTTGGATAGGTCTTCTTCTTGAAGTATTTCTTAAATTTACCCAAATACAACTCATTTTCATGGATTCCGTTTAGATTTATAAGGTCCTCCCACTAGATATAGACTTTTCCATTCAAGTTAAATATAGCTATTCGGGCCTTCAAGTTTTCAAAGTAATCATGAACTCTTAAATATTTCTTCAGGCCAAGTATCCAAGCTTCTCCTTCTTCCCCCTTTTCAATTTCCCCATCAAAAGTGGGTGGTTTAGCCTTCTTAAATTCTTCAGGGACAACTCCCTTCCAATGTTTCCTCCTCTTTTTTTTCCTCTGATAATGTGAACTAGTATCATCGCTGAACAATTCCTTGGATCTTTCTACCCCTTCACTAGAGGAATATTCAGATGAGTCCTTGACTTTGGCATGCCTCTTGGCTCTTGAGAGTACTTCTTCTTGCATTACTCGTCTCATGACCATGCCTCTGTATTTCATCTAGTCTTTGGATTTTTTCAGGATGATGTCTGTCTACATTACTCGTTGTTGGCCCATGTTGCATCTATCTTTGTATATATAACATACTATGTTGTAGGACTGCATTTATTTCAATTTTTTTGTTCCTTCTCTTTCATCATCCTTTCATTATCGTCCTTAAATCTTTGTAGCTCTCCTATGAGACTTATCACAATCTCAACTAGATTTGGAGGTGTTTCTACCACTCTCCTTTCATCGAATTCTTCTTCTTTTTTATGGGAGCTCTCTCCCCACTCATGGTGTGTCACCATCATTTCTCTTATAGATTTTCCGAAAATCCACTAACTATTTAAGTGATGACAACACCAATCTATATTAGTTGGTTATCCACAAATTTATGAATAGTACAAGTAATTTTTGTAAAATGAAATTTAGCTTCATCAATTTTGTAAGTAAGGTCAACATACAACCTGGATTTAATTATGCAAAAAAAGTATAAAGTCTCATCCCCCTTTCAGTAATAAGGTTTAAATAACTCTTATTGATAACAAAGCAAGGACATCATCTGTCTTGAGATTTCAAGTGTTATTTATTTACACAGTGCAGAATTCGTTGAATTCCATAAGCTAGGTAAAATTGTGACTCAAGAATCGTCGGATCAAAAGGTCAATTCAATATCCATCATTGGATCTTGGAATCCATGGTCAAATCCCTTGTAGGGTTAGTTATAATCATGATCATTGATCATGGTCGGACAAAAAATCCACATTATTGATAGCCTTGAATCAGATGTAAGGATCGATAGTTCAAATCAAAAGGCACGTGCTTAAATTACAAGGGAGTTAACATAAAGTCCTCTTTCATTGTTGGTATCATAAAACCCACTAAGGGAAAAATGGTGGTAAATAAATCCACAACGACACTCTAGAGGGTGGTTTTATTATTCTAATGACCCCACTCGTTACGACAACATGCGTCGTTTAACAACGCATTTTTTTTTTTTTAGCAGGAAGTTAACAATGACAAACAGTAAATCAACTCAACTCGACGAGCATCAACATCACACGTGACATGACCCTTCAATGTGCACGAGAAAAATAAATCAAGGTTTCAACATTTTACAGGATGCACCACCCGACAATCCGAACCTTTAAACACTACTTCCATCGACCTTTAATTTACAACCGCACAAGATATCTGACATACAGAATATATCCAGTATAAACCAACATGAGGTGCAATTCTATTTAAATCCCAAGCGTGCCATTAATCAATCAATCATTACAATAAAAGCTAAAAGAAATACTTAAGATGATGTTATTCTAAACTAGAAGTCACCTCAAATCATGTATAAACCCTAGTCTTTCTGACCCTAAGAAGCATTAATCAAATTTTATTTATTTTCTTTATGGTTTTAAGGATTTCAATAATACCTAAATTTATTTTTCAAGACTTGTAGTATGGAAACTATGAATAAGGGGTTTGAGGTAAAATTTTCTCTATACACCTTTATATTAAGTTATTTATTTAATAGTTAATATGTTCTTTCCTATTTACACATAAATACTCATCCTAACCTTAACACATTACAAGTATGAGTTTAATGAAATCTTTCAATACTAAGAATCTTACCATAACATGTTTGCTTGACAATCATTTTAGTAATAAATAATAATCATATAAGTACAATATTTACTCTTCTAAAGTACCCTGATTACCTTACAAACATGAAACTTGCACAAGCATAAATGATTCCATCGTACTCAATTATTAATGTCTGATTAATTGTTTCTAAATCCACTACTTAATAATTTGAATTTTGAATTTGATAATTGTTACTTAATATTATTGATATTATTCACTACTTAATAATTGAATGTCAATATTGATAATTATAATTTTAATATCGATAATGATTCTGCAACAATGATATCGCTCTAGCAGAAAGTTGTACATTGCGTCGTTTCTATCAACCGGGCTCATAATCACCTTGAAGAAAATCGGAATTCTAAAATATTATTTTCTAGTTTGTATTATATGGATCTTTAACCAAGTCAGGGTAAGGTGGTTCTTAAAAAAAAATGGTTATGAGTAAACTAGATAAAGCGCCTATGCTTCTAGTGTTTCTTCAGTCGGATCTGCTGACTTTTGTGCTAGATAAGAGGTGCGTTATGACACTCGAAAAAGATGGGAGGTTGAGTCTGGGACTGTTTCGTGAACGAAGGGATACGGATATGGAAAAGCGATGGCCTTAGAAAAGCTTCTCCACGGGCCATGGGCCTGTATCCCCAAATGGAAACGGATCTGAATTACATATAACAGAAAACATGTCTCAAATACAATAACAGAGACAGAGACCGGACTTGCTAGAAACAAATACAATAACCACTACTACTGCAAGAGATCCTGAGTAACCACACAATCCATTCCACTATCAAAATGATTCTAATAATCCCATGCAACATGACAAGAATATAGAGACGTCGTCCAATCAACTATGAACTAAGGCAAGAATTACATGACGATATATAATGCAGTTATCATGAAAGAAGAACCAGTAAACAATACTGATATCGCTAAGTATTTTTAATTATTAATTGATTAAAATTATTAAATGTTTGTTTCTAATATCGATATCTCTCTAACTCAGCATTTATATCATCACTCGGTCTGTCTGTAAATAACTTTATCACTGTAATAAAATCGTTGTAATAAAATCTAACTACTGAAACCAAGTTGAGCGACCCCATTCTTTGTCCAATGGTGCGAGAATAAGGGTTGCCTAACAATGGCATTGGTATCCAACAGTAGTGCATTGTCTTATTGATAATCGTTGTATAACACAGATGTAGCTATATATCAATAGATCGTTTTCTAACAATGGACTTTCTATCCAAGAATAATGCATTGTCTTATTGATAATCATTGTCTAACACAGATGTAGCTATATAACATTAGATCGTTGCCTAACAATGGATTTTCTATCCAACAGTAATGCATTGTCTTATTGATAATCATTGTCTAGCACACATGTAGCTATATAACAATAGATCGTTGCCTAACAATGGCATCTCTACCCAACAATAATTCAGTGTTTTATTGATAAATCACTGCCCAACATTAATATGCTATCTAACAAATATTTTGCCTCGGGTTTCCATGCTAAAATCAGAAAAACAAGGGAATTTTAAGAGTGTGAGAAGACACTAGGAGTTAGGACAGCAAAATGTTGAGCACAAACGGACAAAAACGAAGGGAAAAATCATTCAATTATGAGGAGATTAATCAATGAAAAAAACATAGAAAATTACCATTCAAAGAACAGAGATTTATCATTCAAGAAAACTCAGAGATTATGATCCAAGCACAGAGATTTATCATTCAATAAAATGAAGAGATTATCATCCAATGCAGAGATTTATCATTGAAGAAAACACCGAGATTATCATCCAACGCAGAGATTTATCATTCAATAAAATGCAGAGATTTATCATTCAAGAAAACACAGAGATAAGTAAGGGATGGGTAGCTGGGTGAAAAATTTATCCTTCACTTATTATCCATGCATAGGAAAGAAGGACATTTGAATATAAATATTTAACACTAGAGTGAAAGACAGTCTATTCGGCTCCTGGCCAACTGCTCAAGCATAGACTAATAACTTAAAGAATAAGGGACATAAGATAAAACATAATTTTTCTTCATATTAAATCAATAAAAACAAACACAGAGAAGTCATTGCAATCAAAGTTTGGGTTCTCCAAGGTAAATCAAATCAAAATACAACGACCATAAGGTTGGGATGATGTTAAGTTCTTTGATCATAAAACATTGGGCTCATCAAGAAAATTAGTTGACACACTAGAAGTAAATTACTGAAGGCGCAAGAACAACATTTAACTACCATCCAATACAAATATACACATGCATACCATAAACAAATGTGAAAGCTCTAAATTCGTTGTCCTGTGCGCGCTCTGTACAGCTCCTACTTGTCGACCGATGTGACCTCACTGGTACCTCTTAGCCAATGCTAGGGATACTCTTCTTCCCCCTGAGCCCCTCGAGCCAGAAATGGGCCACACACACAATAGCAGAGATTTGTAGTATGCATATCACCTCTCAAGGTTGAGCTACCACTCGTTACTCGAGCTAGATATCCCAACTCCCACAAGAGAAAGTTCAGTCAATATAAAATTTCAGCAACATAATGTTACGCAAAAAAAGATGAGATCCATACTCCTCCTCCTCCATCCATTTTATAGACTTTTTAAGAAATTAGTTTCCCAAATTCTCATTAAATTCATTTTTCATTTAATTAATTTCGAAAAAACTCCCTCGTACACATGTCGTGTGATCCCCTAGTTGCACCAGAAAATCAATTTTATTAATTAATTAAATACTCATATTTCTCTCACCCACAAAGAACATTCCTAAAAATGCTCCTCGGTGTCCCAATATTCCCTTACAATTCTTAAATGACTTATACCTTACTTAATTTCTAGTTGAGTTCATAAATAGAAAGTTCCAAAGGCTGGATTCCTTACTAAGTTCGACATTCAACTTTTTCTTTAAGTTTCCCCATTTTTTTTAGTTTCGCTTTTTCTTCAAGTTTCCTTTTATTTTAAGTTTTGCCTTTTTTATAACTAAGTTCAGAATTAGTAGTTTAAATAAAAAACCATTTACTCTTTTCTGAATTTAATCCTCCATTATATATATATATATATATATATATATATATATATATATATGTTTTTTACATTAATAATTAAAGTTTGAATTTATTTTATTAGTTATAAAAGAACCTTTAGTGAATTGAAATTTTATAAAAAGAATCTTAGTGAATTAAAATTTTATAAGAGAACCTTAGTGAATTAAAATTCTATATAAAGAACCTTAGGGAATTACAATTTCCACTTTAATCTGGTTATACGTTTAGTTAGTTGTTGTTTTTTTGTTCTTAGGTTCTACTCATACCTAGGTTTTTAATTGACTAGGCTTGGTGACAGTTTTTAAGGGAAAAAATAGTCATTAAACTTTACTTATCACATCATTCATTTGAAGGTCGACTAGGTTTATTCACTTACCAGTTAAAATTGTGACGCGCCCTTCATGATGCACTATGTGCTCCAAGGGTGTCACTCGCTTATTTTCACTTTCCTTGTGCGACATACCCTTCAAAAAACACTACTTGCTCCAAGGGTGCCACTCGTCTCTTTTTTATTTATTGATGCGACGTGCCCTTCAAGATGCACTACGTGCTCCAAGGGTGTCACTTGCCTCTTGACACAATTTTGTAGAAGTCAAACCCCTGGAGTCAATTCTCCACCAGGTGATCTTGTGAGAAGCTAAGGGTCTCTAAGGAATAAGGCCCCTTTGTTATTACACACCCATTAGAATCATCATGAGCGACTATCACAGTCTTCCCTAATGACATTGTGGGTCGTCTCAAACTAAGTAATCGTTAACCTACAGCTTGAGCCACGAAGATAATGCTAGTAGGCTATGGCAAGGATGTTTCCACACCTCCCCTCAAAGTCTCTATTTGTTGTGCGTGACCCCTCTACTCGAAATGTGAGTCTAGTCGGAAAGATATCATCAACATGCATCCATAAACGAATCCTCTCAGCAATAATAATCAATCATCATAACATCTAATCATATGCACATATGCACATCAACAACATTCAAACCCTAACAGTCCACTCCCTGACTTGATCAAGAGTCCAAGGGTTTTCATCGATGCCTCTGTATCCTCAACGTCCAGATTCCTACACACTAAGGCAAACCTAGTCAATAACACTTGTCTATGTAAATACAACAAAATAACATATCATCAAATCCACAATGTCTCATAATCATAATCAAAATAGCCAATAGTACAATGACCCGAATCACTTACATGAAAGTGTCCTCAAAGAATAAGTTTGCTCAATGCGCACAAGAGCGGGTTGTTATATACACCCCCTCTTGTTTTAAACTTCCTATTGAATTTTCACAGTATGTAAGTGACGAAATAAGGTGTATCAGAATATCATAAGTCTAGTTATCAACAAAAATGGGCACTATTGATGAATATCATATGTGTCCTCCCAGGTCGCTTAGTGTGGAGTATGGTTGTCCCACTGGACCTTGACCTGATCTATTGTTTGATGTCATAGTTGTCGAATGCGATTGTCCAGGATATGAATCGGCTCTGCCATGAGTGAACCCTCATCAAATAACTTCAAGGAAGTCATGTCAATAACATGTGTAGGATCACTAATATAATGTCTCAAAATATATACATGAAAAACATTGTGCATACACCTCAAAGACTTAGGCAAGGCTAGTAGATAAGCCATAGGCTCCTTATTTTCTACAATCTCAAAAGGTCCCATGAACCTAGGAGAGATTTTAGAACCCTTTCCAAACTTTATTGAACTCTTATGTGGTTTCACCCACAAAGAAAACTCGATCACCAACTTCATAACTATGATCAACCCGATGCACACCAACATAACTCTTCTGTCGATCCTGTGCCTCTTTGATCCTTTGTCTTATTGTTTACATTGGATATTTCATTTCTCGAATTGCTTCTAGTCCCACTAGGACCCTATCCTCAAGACGATCCAAAATAAAATGCGTCTGACACGGCTGCCCGTAAGGAATCTCAAAAGGGACCATCTTAATTGTTCTTTGATAACTATTGTTGTATGCAAAATTAACCAGTGGAAAGAACTCCTCCCAATGTTTTTTCTAGTCCATAACGTACGTATGCAACATATCCTCCAAGATTTGGTTTGCTCTTTCGGTCTGCCCATTTGTCTCTGGATGATACATGGTACTAAATTTAAGTTGGGTTCCCAAGGTCTCCTGGAAACTAGTCCAGAAACGTCCTATAAACATTGATCCTCTATCGGATATAATCCTATTAGGCACGCGATGCAACCTCAAAATCTCACTGATGAAAACTCTAGCTATGTCAGTTTCCTCATACGTTGTATGCACAAGAATAAAATGAGAACTCTTCATTAGAGTGTTGACTACCACAAAAATCTAGTCGTGTCTCCTTGTCGTCAGTGGAAATCCAACAATGAAATCCATCAAAAAGACCTCCCATTTTGATTTCGAAATCGCGTGTGGTTGTAGTAATCCTGATGGATGTCTATGTTCAGCCTTCACCTACTGACATTCTAGACATCTTGCCACATAGTTGACTATGTATGCCTTCATTCCTTCCCATAAGAATGCGGGTTTAAGGTTTTCCCTCATCTTCGTGACTCCCGAATGAGCCATGTACATTGCTTTGTGAGCCTCTTTTAGGATCAAAATCCTCAACTCATCATTGGGAAGTACGTAAATTCGACCTTTAAATCTCAATAATCCATCATTGTCCATATTAAATCCTTCAAATTTTGGTACCATCATTGTGTTTTGTCTGATAAAATCCTTGACCTCTTTGTACCAGTCATCATCACATTCTAAAGTTATAATATTTTCACGTAGATTCATCTGAAGAGGCATCACCAAAATATCTGTGGTCTTTGACTCAATGCATATGCCACTTTGTTCACAAATACTTTTATGTAAGTAATCTTGAAATCATACTCGCTAAGAAATTCCGACCAACGCCATTGTCACGCGTTCAAGTGGATTTGCATAAAGATGTGTTGTAGACCACACTGGTCCATTTTCAGTTCAAATTTCCATCCAATCAGGTAATTTCTCCAAACTCTCAAGGCATATACAATGGATAACAACTCCAAATCGTGCGTCACATAGTTCTCCTCCCGACTTCTCAACTTTCTCGAAATGTAAGCGATCACTCGACTGTCTTGCATCATGACTTTTCTTAAGCCTTCCTTGGATGCGTCACTGCATACAAAGAAGTCTACATCCGTGTCAAGGACATTTAGTATTGGTGTTGTCATCAACACCTCCTTGAGCCTCCGAAATGCCTCCACTCATTTCTCGGTCCAAACAAACTTCTTGTTCTTCTTCTGCAATTCCGTAATCGGATTTGCTATCTTCAAAAAACCCTCGATGAACCGTCGATAGTATCCTGCTAAACCCATGAATATACACACTTTGGGGACATTCGTCGGCGTGGTCCATTCCATAATATCCTCGACCTTTGTTGCATCCACATAGATACCTTCGCCAAAGATGACATGCCCTAAGTAGGGAATATTTGATTGATAAAACGAGCATTTAGAAAATTTTCCATACAATTTGTTTTCTCGTAGACACTACAGTACCAAGCACAAGTGCTCGTCATGCTCCTCCATTGTTCAATAGTAAATAAAAATATTTTTAATGTATACTTGGATGAACTTGTCCAAGTATTCATGGAACACCCCATTCATCAAACTCATAAATACTCTAGGGGCGTTTGTCAGTCCAAAAGGTAAAACAATAAACTCATAATGTCCAAACCTTGTCTTAAAGGTGGCATTAGGGATGTCATCCTCCTTTATCTGTAATTGGTGATACCCTAATCTCAATTCGATCTTTGAAAACACCGTCACACCCTTCATATGATCAAACATATCATCAATCCTTGGCAACATATATTGATTCTTAATTGTTTCTTTGTTCAATTGATGATAGTCAATGGAGAGTCTCCATGACCCATCCTTATTTTGTATGAAGATAATAGGTGTACCCCATAGTGACACACTTGTATGTATAATTCGTAGGTACAACAAATCATTTAGTTGCATTCTCAACTCCTGTGACTTCGGGGTCGACATTCGATAAGGCGTTCTTTCTATCAGTTCAGTCCCTGGTTTGAGTTCTATGGTAAATTCCAATTCCCTCTCTGGTGACATCCTGGGTAACTCCTGAGGAAATACTTCAACAAACTCTCTCACCACTGTAAGGTGCTATATACCTTACACTATTCCCTTCTCGTCTAACACAAGGATCGCATAAGTCTTACATCCCTTATTCATTCTCTTCCATGGTTTCAAGAAAACTCCCTGGTTTTGACCTACAATCACATGTCTTTATCCCTCATCATCGACCAAGCTCAACCATTTCGTATTATAGTCGAGTATCACCTCATGCGATTCCAAACAGTCGATACCGATAACAATGTCATAATATCCTAAGATCATGGCATACATGTTGGACCTAGTGAAAACTCTCCCAGGTTAAGGCTACAACCCGTAACCTTCCCACCAACCTTTTGTTTATCTCCTGAAGCCATTTCTACAAAGCTAAACTTGTCCTATTCTACTACCTTTACCTTAATTATTTTTAGTGGTGCACCAGAAATGAAACTCTCTATACCACCTGGATCTATCAAAATACTAAATCTCTTCTCAGTGAAAGTACCTAATGTCTCGAGCATAATCGATTGGTGCTATGCTTGATAGTTCTTCACCGCTGCATGAATCTGATGGGCCTTGCCCAAATATCCCACGGTAGTGGGTCCAGATGATCCAAAATCTCTAGTCCTCTCCACTAGGCAGTCGTGCTGGTAATGTGGATCCCCACATGCCCAACACCCTTTTTTCAGTCTAGTACTCCCGGTACCTGAAGTAGAAGTTGACGACCCACCGACCTGGAATCCTGGTCTATTTTATGAAACATGCCTAAACTATTTTTCCCATGCTCGAAACTATTTTGGTTCTCTGTGAGGATTCCACTACTGAGGCATTGATCTCTGAGGTGTAGTGAAAATGGATCCTCTCTGGAAGCCAGGATATCCTTGCGAATGTCTAGTTGGTGTCTGATGTTGTTGTGTGCCAGATGACACCTACCTCGTTGGTCTCGATGTAGTCCTACTCTAACCCCCGCTGATAAGCTCCTCCTATGCTATAAGGGCCTTATGGATGACATCATGCAATGCTTGAGGCATTAGAATCCTAACCTTTGCACTAATGCAAACATTATGGCCAAACATGAACCTGTTGACCTTAATTTTCTCGGTATTCAGGTGTGGAGCATACCAAAGAAGTTCCATAAAATGGGCCTCATATTCAGACACCATGCGGTCACCCTGTTGCAAGGAGTTGAACTCGTTGAGCTAAAGCTCAATGAATTCCTCAGAAAGATACCTCTCCCAAAACTGTTCCTTGAATAGTTCCCATGAAACAACTTTTACTGCCATGTTCAATGCGACATGAGCATCTTACACCATAGAAGAGTGCTCCCCTACAGTTGAAATACCGCCATGAAGACTGTCATGTTGGAGGGAATAATCACAAAGCGTGAAGAACATCGCATTGAAATCCAGCTGTGCCTCGACAATTGAACCATCTGCGACACTCATGGACTTGAGAAATTATCTCTCTCGAGCTCTCGGTGAATGTTAATGATGCTGGCTGGGGCACACTATGGACCCTTAGGGGTACAGGTGCCCTGGCCTCATCTCAGTACAAATTTTGAATCAAGGCCTCTGACATTCCCTGGAAGGGCCTTCTCAGGACATCATAATCCCTTACAACAATCTAATCCATCCCAAGGACTTGTTCTTCCCCTTGGGAGTTAGACTCCAAGGGCGCATGAAATTCTGGAGGCGACACACCTCCTTCCACAATACCACATTGCGTACCTCCATGGTGTCCTTTAATCGAGATCACCAGATGGACACGTTAAATTTTTAATTAATGCTAGGTTAATACTCAAGGGTTTAGTATAGTGGAAAGCATGTCGATCCATAGTTGTATGGTTGAACCTACTCTAATACCATATGTAATGAACCTAGTCATTATGACAACATACGCTGCTTAACAAGGCAATTTTTTTTTCTTTACAGGAAGGTAATGACAAATAGTCAATCAAATCAATTCGATGAGAATCAACATAACACGGGACATGACCCTTCAATGTGCACGAGAAAAAACAATCAAGGTTTCAGCATTTTGCAAGATGCACCACCCGACAATATGAACCTTTATATTAAGTTATTTATTTAATAATTAATATTTTATTTCCTATTTACATACATATATTCATCCTAACCTTAACACATTAAAAGTATGAGTTTAATGAAATCCTTCAATACGAATAATCTTACCATAACATGTTTGCTTGACAATCATTCTAGTAATAAATAATAATCGTATAAGTAAATATTTACTTTTCTAAACTACCCTGATTACCTTACAAACATGAAACTTGCACAACCATAAATGAATCCATCGTATTGAATTATTAATGCATGATTAATTGTTTCTAAATCCAAATTTGAATTTGATAATTGTTACTTAATATTATTAATATTATTCACTACTTAATAATTGAATGTCGATATTGATAATTAGAATTTGAATATCGATAAGATTCTGCAACACTGATATCGCTTTGTCAGAATCAACTTGGTCTCTGACAGAAAGCTGTACATTGTGTCATTTTTATGAGCCAGTCTCATAATCACCTTGAAGAAAATCAGAATTCTAAAATCTTATTTTCTAGTTTGTATTATATGGATCTTTAACCAAGCGTGATAAATTGTGAAGAAAGAAATGCAGAGAGAAAGAATAGAGAAGAAATAATATTCAGTATATTGAGAATGTAAGGAGAAAGTACAATGAGAAGAGTTAATGAAGAAGTAATGTGAAAAAGGAAAATAGCTGAGCTAAATAGGCTCAAGAAAATCAAGAAAAGAAAGTACAGCTGGCCAGGACAACTGGCAGTGTACAAGCAGCCTGTTGAGGTTACATTATATTTAACACTCCCTATTAATCTCAACAGTTACAAACATCAGCACTGATTATGCCCAAGTGTTGTCTCTGAAAATCAAAAACAGATTTTTCCAGTGGATTTATGAAGATATATGTGAGTTGATCTTGAGAACCATAGAATTGGAGTGCAATGTCACCATTATTGACAAGCTCGCGGATGAAGTGAAAGCGAGTGTCAATGTGTTTTCTTTTCTTGTGAAACACATGATTTTTGGATAGCGAAATTGCTGAAGTATTGTCACAGAAAATAGGCTTTGGATCATTTTCTGTATGTGACATATCTTTCAATATTCTTCTCAGCCACATAGCTTGATAGGAAGCCGAAGTAGCAACAACATACTCTTCCTCTGTAGAAGATATTAAGACAATTGGTTGCTTCTTTGATGCCCATGAAATCAGGTTTGAGCCCAGGTGAAAAGCATGTCCTGAGGTGTTTTTCTTGTCATCTAGGCTACCTGCAAAATCACTATCTGTGTAACCAGATAGTTGATTATTATAAGATTTAGTGTACCATAAGCCAAAATTGAGAGTTCCTGCAACATATCTCAGAATCCATTTTGCAATTTTCTAGTGAGAATCTTTGGGAGATTCCATGAATTTGGAAACAAGGCTAGTTGCATACATAATATCAATCTTAGTTGTTGTAAGATACAACAAATTGCCTACTAAACGTTTGTACAGGGTAGGGTCCACTGTAGGGCCTTCATCTTTTTTGCTCAATTTTGTGCCTAGAGGTATAGGGGTTTCTACTAGATTGCATTCTTCCATGAGAAATCTTTTGATGATGTCTGTTGCATACTTTTTCTGACAAACAAAAATTCCTTTGGTTGATTGATCAACCTCAATCCACAACAAATATTTCATGATGCCAAGATCTGTCATCTCAAAATCAGATTGCATGGCATGTTTAAAACTTGTTAACTCAAGATTTCCAGTATATATTATTTCATCAACATATAAACATACAATCAAAATTTTATCGTGCTGATCAGTTTTGGTGTAGAGAGTTG
>ML842700.1:2756-20025 GCA_009831015.1 Picea engelmannii
ATAGATAGGGCTACACCACAGTAAAGGAGAAGGGGGCCGCACCAGCCACACAACAGTAGAAGAAGAAGGGGCAGCACCTATCAGCAGAGGAGCTGCATCTATCAGCAGAGGGGCTGCACCTATCAGCAGAGGGGCCACACCTATCAGCAACACAACAGTAGAGAGGCCGCACCACATGACTGTCCTCAAAAGGGAGCTGCAGCAATAGCAAGAGGAGAGCCGCAACAAAGGAGGAGATCTGCACACTTTAGGAGCACAAGAACATAACATAAAGTTGTAGGTTGATAGGGGTAAGGGGGGTTTTATTTATAGTTTAGGCTAGGGCATAAAGTAAATTAAATTAAATTAATTTTATTAAAAATATCATGTTTAAATTAAATAATTTAAACATGATATAATTAACATTTTAATTTAAACTTTATTTAACCCTTAAGACAAAACAACATAAAACCCCAAATCACACAAGCAAGGGTAAGAGAGGGTTAAAGAGGGTTTACAAGGTRGCAATACTCRKTTATTTATTTTCATGGTGATCTTATTACTTTATCATCATTGCATATGGAATACATCCCTCATGTGGTTATGTCCTCCTTCAGGGAAGGTCATATACCAACAAAATACTTGATCGAGGATCAAGTTGCCCCAGAACTTTTTCTGGGCTCTTATCCACCAAGGTTCAAGACCAAGGATCAACCTATGCCCTAGGCATGGGTCCAGGGGCCCTAGACTTATCTAGGGGCTTTAACTGCTTGGTCCTAGACCAAGAACCCCAGTCATATACTGGGGGCCCTCTCAGGGGTCTTTACTGCTTGGTACCAGACCAAGAACCCCAGTCGTCTACTGGGGGCCCTCTTAGGGGTCTTATCCACCAAGGTACAAAACCAAGGATCAACCCATGCCTCAGGCATGGGTACCCTGGACATTTCCAGGGGCCCTAGACATATCTAGGGGCTTTAGCTGCTTGGTCCTAGACCAAGAACCCCAGTCATATACTAGGGGCCCTTACAAGGGTTTTTTGCCATGGCACTGACTGTTTGGTCCCAGACCAAGAAACCCCAGGGGTGCACTTGGGGGCCCTAGATTTCAGCTAGGGTCTTTGCCATCCTCCCGAAGAATGGCTCTTGCAGCTGCTATAAATTTAACACCCTTGCCCAGACATCCCTTACCACCTCATCTACTCACATGGCTTAGGTTTGATTTCTCCCGGAAACATCCCACATCCAATGAGCATTAGCCCAATAGGGCGTCCTAGCATTTCCTCCAAACTTGGCTTGTAGATTAGTATAATGTCTTGAGCACTTGTCCGGGTAAAGGGGGTTTTATGCACATGTTTAATAAAATTGATGATTAGATGTGATTGACATTGGTATGACCGCTGTGACTTATGAGCCCATGGAGGGCGTATTCGTTGATGTTACAGGTCCCCACTCCGATGGCAGGTACCCAGATGGATAGGTACACATGTGGAGATGATTAGTTCGAACCTCCATGGGGCTAAAAGCCCACTACATGGATGATGAGACCCCGACAGGGGGCAGAGACAGAACAAAGGATTGCACCGGAGAAAGAGGAGGATGTTCCACCAGAGGCAGCTTGGCAGACCCGTACCCAGGGGTGTTGTGCCCTTTCCACCAGGACGTAGGCCTTGGAAGGCCCGTGACATCACCCATGACGTCATCCAGTGCTTTTGAAGGTTTTGGGAGGCAGTTTTGGGCCAAGTGGCTTCCATGGGGGCTTGAAGCCCACAGGTTGGATGCCAAGGGCCCACATGCCGAATCACGATGACTTGCCTTTGGAGGCCTAGAAGACACCTTGGAGGACCTAGCCTAGCCCTCACATGCCAAACGAATTTCCTAGGAGGGGCAAAACATCACTCTTTAGGGCATGACGTCAACTAGGGCTAAAGGTGGTGGTGATGGAGTTGTTGCTCATTAACACTTGGCATGATTTGACTGGAGGTATGGATTGACCTTGGTGCATGAAGAGTAGGCTCTAGGAGCCCCAACGACCTCCACTTTCTCCTCCAACGACTTGGAAAGTGTCAAAACGTCTCCCTAAAGGGGTGAGGTCATCTTGTTTTAGGGTTTCTAATGTGCAAAAGTGTAAATTAAATATTATTCTTTGTGTAAAGGGATAAGATAAGGGTTGTTGACCCCTTATCTTATGCTTTACCCTAATTAAGTGGGCAAACTATGTTTTAAACATTTTGTATCATTAGAGATCATGTGAATCTCATTTCATAACATAACTCTGCCATTGTGAGAAGTAATTGGCTGAAATTTTCGCTACCCTTGGGGATTTTCTCTCTCTTTTGCATTTGTCATGGTTTACTTTGCTATTGTTGGAAGGAAGTGGTGCGCTACCTCTTGTGGAGTGTTTCTCTTGCATATTGGTGGATAATTCTTGGTAAAGTGGAAGTTTATCTTGTTGATTCTTGCTTTATTTGAAGGGTTTCATCTTGTTATTGTCTCTTTTTTCTTAGTTGCAAGGTTAACTAGTTGAACTTCTTGGGGAATATAAGTGCATACAACCCCACTAAGCTCATCAATATTTGTCTTGGAAATAATTTGTTACTTAAGGAAGTGTTATGAGAAGTAAAAGGGCTTACACCCTTCTAGCACTTTCCTAGTTAGCTTTACTTGCCTTGGGGAGTAAGAGGGTTTCACCCCCAAGG
Organism: Picea engelmannii; assembly: GCA_009831015.1. Taxonomy (NCBI): domain Eukaryota; kingdom Viridiplantae; phylum Streptophyta; class Pinopsida; order Pinales; family Pinaceae; genus Picea; species Picea engelmannii. The sequence continues at coordinate 5,431 of ML842700.1, forward strand.
AAGTAGTATTGTTAACTCATTCTTTGACTCTATAACCCAATAGTCAAGGCACTAATCATTTACTTTTTTGCATTGGAGAGATAAAATAGCGCACTGAGAAACATGATTTTTGGCCATTTCAATTTTCTACAATTTGGGTTTTGTTCCTTGTGCCTAGCGCACCTCTTACCCACTAGGGCGTCCCCTCTAAAGGGGTATTGCTTGCTGCTGTAATAAACTTACATCTTCAGCCATTAAGGCTGCAGAAACCCTAACACACTTTCATTTATAACTTGCATTTCAACCGTGGAAAGTTGCTAAAAGTTTGTCATAGTAATCTCCTAAGTCTAGCGCACTTTTTGGGTGGATTATTGGCAAATTTTGACGGTTGATTTTACTGCTTTAACAAATTGTTTGCTACAGCCATAAAGCTGCAAAATATCTCTGCAAATAACTTTTATTACAGCCATGTTTCATTTGCTAAAGTCTCGTGCTTTCATTCTTGAGTGTTACTAATGTTTATCTAGATTATCTCTTGCATCATTTGTTGGACTCTTAGCAAATTATTTAGCAGCTTTAATACTTATTTCCTTGCTGACATACATTATTGTTTACTGCTGCAATTAGGGACAGCAAGCTTAACTTGCTTGTCCACCTAACATTATACATATATGCTCGGCTTGTTCTTCTGTCTCGGGCAAGTACAATCACTCTTTGCAGGTGCTCTTATCTCTTGGCAACTTTTGGTTACCACTTAGACTCTTTCTCAAGCCCTTTTATATTCTCTATCTTGACCTTTTAGGGGGACCTTCCTTCATTTCTTCATTTTCCATCTCTTTTCCCCTAGGGTAACCAGGATTCCCCCCTTGAGGTGATTCTATCATCCCTAAAGTGATGGGAATACCTGCCTAAGGTGATAGTGGGTAGGTGTTCTCTAAGTTGTCGCCATTTGGTGGTTGGGTCAGGCTTTGCCCAGCCTACAACTTGTGCGATAACATGCCCCACGTGGATGGGGAAGCAAGCCACGTTTGACTTGCATGTCTTCAACATATAGCTTATAGAAAATATATATAACTTTTGAGCATAATTTATTATATTATTAACTCAATATAATGAACTAGTATTGTACTTACCCACCTACCGAATACTTACACATTATGTCCAATGCTCATAGGGGGTATTACAAGACATCATCATCACTGGTAATGAGGTTGGAGCAATTACCAAGGTAAAATCTGAATTATGTTCTACTTTTGACATGAAAAATCTAGGACTCCTACATTATTGTTTAGGTGTATAAGTTTGGAAGACTAACACTTGTATTTTTGCTTCACAAACTAAGTATGCCAAAGGTCTATTAGACAAATATAGGATGGTTGATTATAAAAATTCATCTACACCTATGGAGAAACCGCTGAAACTTTAAGCCAAAGTCAATTCAAAATCAGAAAATGAGTCAATTTTTAGGCAACTAGTGGAAAGTTTGATCTATCTTACAACCACTGAGCCAGATCTTAGTTTTACAGTCAACTACATATCCATGTTCATGACATATCCTAAAGTAGAACACTGAACAGCAGCAAAAAGGATTTTAGGATATGTTAAAAGTACAATAGATATTGGAATATTAAAGGTGAAAGTGATGTTAGTTTTAGCTCGGTTTGGTGTCTCAGTTGTGCCTATTGTCCTAGGCCAGTTGTGGGACACCTTAATTAACCCAGATCAGCCTTTCTTATCTCAGCCTTAGGTTTAGGCTTGCAGCATTTCTCTTTGAGTGGAATGTGCGGCCTTGGGAGAGAGGGCGCACCTTGAAGGTGGTTGGGTGGTTTGTGGGACCCAGACCAAGGAGGGCGCACCTCTAGGTGGTTGCTAGTGGAGTGTGGGTCCCTATCCAAGGGGGGTGCACCTCCTAGTGGAGAGTGGGATCCAGCAGCCCCAACTCTCAGCCATTGAGGCCAAGCCTTGGGACACTTGTCAAAGAGGATGGGAGGTTGCTAGGGAGATAAAAGGAGGAAGAGGGTGAGAGGACAGAACACACATTCTCATTTGTGAGTTGAGCAAGTGAGTTGAAGGAGGGAGTTGGAGCTGAGGAGAGTGGTTGTGTTTTATTGAGGAGTTTGGGCGGAATAGAACAGACATCTTCAGGAGCGCTTAAGGGCGATTTGAGCAGAGCAAGGGCAGCAAGGAGTTGGCAGAATTTGTTGAGAGTGAGCAAAGGGATATTCCTCATTTTCTCAAGGTCGTACAAGTTCTTTAATAGGTTGTACAGGGCCATACTATACAGCAGCAGCTACAGCAGATATTTTTGGGCTGTTCAGAGGCCCAGAAAGGCGCACTAAGGAATCCATACAGCACCCATAAGTAGCCAAGAAAGTTGGGTTGTACAGTGGCTTGTTAGGCTGAGTTTTGGAGGGTCGTACAGCTCCCAGAACACGGCAGAATTGGTGCTGTAAGAATTTTTGTAGTTGTTGTTATAGTTTTCTGAGTTTTCCTTTGTGTAAATGTTGTTGTAAAACTTGCTCAAAAAGCTCAATAAAGCCCCTCCTTTGCTGGATTTTCCCCACACTGGGGTTTCAGGGTACTTTTGGTGTCTATGTGATTTTTATGCTTGGTTTACTATATGTTTCCACTGCAAATTTTTTGTTTTATATTTCAGCTGTAGGTTTCTGCATAATTTCTAGAATTATATCAGCTAGTATAATTTCTATGTTTCAATAAACTATTGGCAGCAATCTCAGTGACTGAGATATAGGGGTAATTTCAACATGGTATCAGAGCTCAGCCTCTGAGTACAGGACAGCCAAGTGACTTGTTGTGCAGACCAATAAGGGTAAATCAGCAAGTGGACAGAAGACCAGATTGTGTGGGTGAAAATAGGTCAACAGACTCAAATGGCTAGTGCGCGCTTGAGGGTTGAGGACAAGTTGGATGGAGCCTCAAATTTATGTCCTTGGAGGGATCGAATTAGCTTGGTGTTGGAGGAGAATGGGCTGCTGGAACTTGCAGAAGGCAAAGTAGCAGCCCCAGCTGATCCAGTACAGCTAGCTGCCCATGCCGAAAAGGATATCAAGGCCAGAAGGATACTTGTGGATGGTGTCAAGGACCACATCATTCCACATTTGTCTGGCAAGAAGACAGCAAGAGAAATGTGGGAGGCCCTAGTAAAGCTATACCAATCTGACAACCAGAGTAGATAAATGTTGCTCAGAGAGAAGCTGAGAAGCACAAAGATGGCCAAGGGAGAGTCTGTAGTCCCTTACCTCACTAAGTTCACTCAGATTCGAGATGAACTTGTAGTAATGGGAGAGACCGTAGTTGAGACCGAGCTAGTGAAGACAGCCCTGAATGGCTTCACCAAGCAGTGGGACATGTTTGTCCGAGGGGTGGTTGCACAAGAGAAACTCCCTGACTGGGAGAGGTTGTGGGATGACTTCACCAAAGAGGAGCTGCGAGTGAATGCATCTTAGGCTAGTCAGCTGAAGAGAGAGGAAGAAGAGAATGTGGCTCTTCATGCAAAGAAGAGCAGTGGAGCGGGAGGCTCCAAGGACATGGGCAAAGTGAGATGTTTTGCATGTCACAAAACTAACCACTATGCCAGCAAGTGTCCTAACAAGAAGAAGAAGAGGGAGCAGGAGGTAGCAACTACAGCATCTACTGAGATGGATGCGTTTGCAGAGAAATTCGAGGATGAATTTTTTCTGGTTGCCACTTTTTCTAGCAGCTGCAAATGGACTGAGTTTGAGCACAACGGGGCATGGTTTGTGGACAGTGGGTCATCTCGCCATATGACGGGAATGAGGTCAGTTTTCCTTAGTGTTTCGGAGACAGGATCAAACTTCCATGTGAAGAATGGGGTGTGCACCAGACATGCAGTAAAGGGGGTTGGATGCGTCAGATTCCAGCTAGAGCCAAGAGTGTCTCTGGAGGTGGATGAGGTGATGTATGTGCCAGAGCTGAAGGTTAACTTGCTCTCTATATCAGCTATGGAAGATATGGGGTATGATGTAATGTTCGTTGATGGGCATGTGCTCATACGAGCAGAGGGAGCAGCCTTGGATGTAGTAGTGAGGCTTCGCATCAGGCAAGGTATGATGTACAGGGTGCTAGGACAACCTGTAGGTGGGTCCAGGGGGATCCTGGACCAGAGATCAGTGTCAAAGAAAGTCAGCTAGTATGATTTGACATCGATGGTTGAGCGGAACAACACATCAGATCAGAGTGCAGCAGAAGTAGCAGGTGGATCTTCCGGTTCAGAGGGAGCAACAAGAGATTTGATTGGATCAGAGATTGATCCTGGTGGAGACACCTCCCTCGCTAAGAGGGATTGTTAGTTTTAGCTCAGTTTGGTGTCTCAGTTGCGCCTATTGTCTTAGGCCAGCTGTGGGACACCTTAATTAACCCAAATCAGCCTTTCTTATCTCAACCTTAGGTTTAGGCTTGCAGCATTTCTCTTTGAGTGGAATGCAGGGCCCAGGGAGAGAGGGTGCACCTTGAAGGTGGTTGGGTGGTTTGTGGGACCCAAACCAAGGAGGGCGCACCTCTAGGTGGCTGCTAGTGGAGTGTGGGTCCCTATCCAAATGGGGTGCACCTCCTAGTGGAGAGTGGGGTCCAGCAGCCCCAACTCTCATCCATTGAGGCCAAGCATTGGGACACTTGTCAAAGAGGATGGGAGGCTGCTAGGGAGATAAAAGAAGGTTGAGGGTGAGAGGACAGAACACACATTCTCATTTGTGAGTTGAGCAAGTGAGCTGAAGGAGGGAGTTGGAGTTGAGGAGAGTGGTTGCGTTTTGCTGAGGAGTTTGAACAGAAAAGAACAACCATCTTCAGGAGCGCTTGAGGGTGATTTGAGCAGAGCAAGGGCAGCAAGGAGCTGGTAGAATTTGCTGAGAGTGAGCAGTGGGATACTCATCTTCTCAAGGCTGTACAAGTTGTTTAATAGGTTGTACAGGGCCATACTATACAACAGCAGCTATAGCAGAGATTTTTGGGTTGTTCAGAGGCCCAAAAGGGCACACTAAGGCAGCCATACAGCACCCATAAGTAGCCAAGACAGTTGGGTTGTACAGTGGCCTGTTAGGCTGAGTTTTGGAGGGCCGTACAGCTCCCAGAACAGGGCAGAATTGGTGATGTAAGAACTTCTGTAGTTGCTGTTATAGTTTTCTGAGTTTTCCTGTGTGTAAATGTTGCTGTAAAACTTGCTCAAGAAGCTCAATAAAGCCCCTCCTTTGCTGGTTTTTCCCCACACTGGGGTTCCAGGGTACTTCTGGTCAATGTAGTATATCTCGTCTCGGGGAAAGTATCAGCAAGGGTCTGGAATGTAACTTCTCGGTGACATCAGCGGAAAATATCGGAAAATGTTGCAAGACAGGGGTCTAACTGGGAATATCTCGGAATATTTTGAATATATCGGACATGTGTTTAACTCGGAATTTATTGAAATATTGGCGATATATCGGAGAGATATACAACACTGCTTCTGGTGTCTATGTGATTTTTATGCTTGGTTTACTATATGTTTCCGCTGCAACTTTTCTGTTTTATATTTCAGCTGTAGGTTTCTGCATATTTTCCAGAATTATATCAGCTAATATAATTTCTGTGTTTCAGTAAATTATTGGCAGCAATCTCAGTGACTGAGATATAGGGGTAATTTCAACAAGTGAGGCACTTCAATTGACTGGTTATATAGATTTTGATTGGGCAGGATCAATGGATGATCAGAAATCAGCAACTGGTTATGTATTCAGTCTTGGAACAGGTACAGTTTCATGGGCTAGCAAGAAACAACACGTAACATGTTGTTTCTCTTTCTTCTATTGAGTTATAATACAAAGGCAGCAACAAAATGAGCATGTGAGGCAATTTGGCTTAGAAGAATACTTGGAGATTTGATGCTTAAGCAAACCAAGCCAACAATTCTTTTTTGTGACAATCAGGGTTCTAAAATTTGTGAAGAATCCATGTTTTCATGAGCGCATTAAAAACAATGATGTACATTGTCTCAGTTTATCAATTAGGATCTCAAAACTTTAATTTTATATATATCAATTAGCTTCTCAAAAGTTTAATTGTATGTATCTCAAAACTTTTATGTATCATGTTGTCGCTTCCGATTTGCACCCTTCCTTACAATATAAAGCAGCGAACTTGCATACTTGGTGTCTATCTACTCGTATTTAGAATATCCTTCACGAATTAATAATTTTTAATTGAATTTTGAATATATAATGCGATTTTTAACTTTTAAAATCGAGTCGTAATTTGTCATAGAGTTCAAGTCGATTCCAAGTTGAAGGGTTTGTCAAGTCTGATCCAATTTTGAGTCGTCCAACTTTGATAACCTTCTTTTCAACATTTATTGCTAGTGTCCATGTCATTTGATGTATTTGATAATCTTTCTTCTTTTGTTTTGCTTTTCATTCTAAAATTTTAAGTGCAATTAATGAAAAAAAGGATGAAATCGAAGATGCCTAGACAATATCAGTAACTTAGAGATGGACCTCGACCATACCAAATATGTTCATTGATATAATGTAGATATTTTTTTTGGATAAACACTATGTGCTTGGTTTTCGAAACATCCAACGTTTCGAGTGGACACTCCACCCATCATCAGGGACAGTAACAAGCTCAAGAGTGAGAAAAAAGTGTCCAGGTTTTATATTTAAAGATTAGGTTAGAAAGGTGACCATTGAGTAGGGAAAGGAAATTAAATAACGGAGTCAAACTATTTGTTAAGTTTAAACAAAATTAATTGACCAAGTCAAAATTAAAGATAATGAATTAGGGGAGAAAATACATAAATGTAGAGCTCAAATTAGCCGTCAAGAATGAAGAGTATTAAACGGGTTGGAGATAATTAAACAAAAAATACAAAAAAAAATCATGAAGTAGACAAACTAAGGAAGAATGATTAAATAAAAACGAGAANGGGAGAAAATACATAAATGTAGAGCTCAAATTAGCCGTCAAGAATGAAGAGTATTAAACGGGTTGGAGATAATTAAACAAAAAATACAAAAAAAAATCATGAAGTAGACAAACTAAGGAAGAATGATTAAATAAAAACGAGAATCAACTAATAATGATAATATTAAAATAATATAATAATATAATAAAATTAGATAAAGTCTAGAAAGATTATAAAAATGGAAATATAGAAGATTCAAGAATTAATAAAGGAGGTAAGTTGATATAATAATAAGATTTCCAAAGATGATATCGATCAAATAAATTGAATATATCAAAATAATGGAGGCAAAATAGTTGTTAAGATTAGTAAGAATTAATTGACCTAGACAAAATTAAGGGTGAAGAATTATATATATATATATATATATATATATATATATATATATATATATATATATATTCTTGGGAGATGGAGTGGACCAAATAAGGATGAATAGGTGAAGAGGACCAAATATATATATATATATATATATTCTTGGGAGATGGAGTGGACCAAATAAGGATGAATAGGTGAAGAGGACCAAATAATAATGATAATAAAATAATCTAATAATGTTCATTGATGCCAACTATAAGACACATCTCCAGCATCATTCAGGGATATCCCTTACTTTACCCAAGGGTTTGAGAAAGTGGAAGATGTAGGGAATGCATTCTAGAACCCCGAGGACACATCCTCAATCCTCAACAATTACAATCTTTCTAGATTGTCCTAAGCTCTACATTTTTGTTTAGATACACAACCTCCCAAATCTTTGCTAACATAAACACTAGAAATTCTCACAAATAAAGCTAACTAGCACATTTAACATAAGTTGTATTTACATTGAATAAATAAAGAGAAAGGAAAACCAAAAAAGTGAGGCATGAAACCCTTCCTCATTTCTTGCAAATTTTAGAATCCCTAAGAAACCTCGAGAGACTAGTAAGATGAAATGAAACTTTGTAACAATCTGATGGCCAAATTTGGATTGAAAGCTCAAATGGGAAAAATGGCAAAAGATGCCTAGATAATGAGACGTCATCGGTAACTTTGAGATGAACCTCAAGTTTCAACCATACCAGATTGGTAAATACATTCATTGACGCAAGTTCTACAACACATCCCCAACATCATTAGGGGATGTCCCTTGTTATCCCCAAGTGTTTGAGAATGTGGGAAATGCAAGGAATGCATCCTAAACCCCCAAAGACACGTCCCCAACAAATAAAATATTTCTATATTATCCTAAGCTCTACATTTGTGTTTGGATACACAACCTCCCCAATATTTGCTAACATAAACTCTAAATAGTCTCACTAATAAAGCTAACTAGCACCTTCAACATAAGTTGCATTTTGCTTGATATATAGAGAGATTAGAAAATCAAAAATGTGTTGAGCACAAAATCCATCCTCGTTTCTTACAAATTCTAGAATCCCAAATGGAACCCCCGAGAGAATAGTAAGATGAATGAAGCTTTGTAACAGACTAATGGCCAAATTGATATTGAAGACACTTGGATGGGCAAAAATAGCAAAAGAACAAAGTTGGGTGTGTCAATATTTGAAGCACTTACTCTCGATGGCCTTTTACAAGACACCTTTGTTAAACATGTTACAACTCTTTCAAAGGCATCAAGAAGAAGTCTAGCTCCTTAGATAATTAATAACATAGTTCTTCTAACTTCAGTGGGTACATACTCAAAATTAATGCATGCCTTGGGAATTTCATTAGTGGTAGACATTTAATAAACACTAACGAAAAGTCTACTTTATTAACTACACTTATTTTAATACTAAGAGAATATCAATTACTTCTAGCTAAAAAAAATCTAAAAGGACAAAGGATGATGATTTATACGTTATTACAACTATTCTAACTGAACTTACATTATAAAAGGAGTATACAAGTAAGATTCTATAAGTAGGGTCCCTCGAATGGGGTATCATGGGTGAGAATGGCAATGGAAATTGTCTGGCAAATAGATGCGGGTAAGCGAGTGGACAAGATGGGAGATCATAATGACAATGGAGGTATTGGCTCTCCTAACAGAATAATCTCCCTATTGGCAATGAGACAGGAAGGTATTGGTTCGATAATCATCACTTCTCATGATGGATGGCTCACCATTAACGATCTTCATTACTGTGAGGGTTAATTAAAAAGGATATGAAATGCATACTCAAGTTGCATACTTGTGGAGAAAGGTTATTGTGTTGAGGAATTTTTTGGTTAGCAATATCTCTAGTGTTTTCCTCGAGCATTAGACTCTTTCTGTAATACCAAAGGATGGATTATAGCAAGCCCCAGATGGTCTGTGAAGCTGCCCCAGTTGATTTGTGAAGCTCCAACCAATTGGAATGTTAGAGACAGTGGTAATCATACAGTAAAACCTCCTAGAATCATCGATRGAAAGTAGAAAGGCGATGGRCCTTMRAGGAGAAAATCAAAAATCTCTAAACCARARGTCATTGTTGTAGCCTASCAGACCCAKTATTCTAAGGCCACTAGGAAAGTAGTGCAGAATTCATAAAACAAGGTTAGAATGAAAAGGAGGCAAACAACATACCATAAGGTGGATGAAGAAATCCGAACAATCATTCTAGACACAGGACACTCTTGTGGAAGAGACTCCAAATATCCCAAGATCTTGGACTTGTATTGGCATGTCAAAGAACTAATTGCCTATAGCATTAACAGTAGGAAAACTAAGGATGATGCCATCTKACAAAAGCTTGACCAATTGGACAAAAWATATGATGCCCTTATCACTGCAATTTGGGGGTCTGAGGCTAAATATCGAGAAGTTGGGGAGGTGGCTGAAGCAAATGACGAAGAGGAAGTTGTTCGTGCAACAAAAAAGATAGGTACCCCAAAGACTCCAATTGACCTGGATGCAAACTCCCAAAAATGATCTCTAGTCCTTCACTACTTTAGTACATTTGCTATCTTATGCTTTCATTAGATGGTTTGTTAATGGGCCTCTTGGGTCCTCGCTTCTATTTAATTTTGGAGGGTTTATACTTCAATTTTTGTTATATCTTAGAGTTTCAGTTGATGCAGCCAAACTGCTAACAGAGTTTTTGATAGAAGACAAATACTTCTATTTTGGATTTTATATTGAGAGTTGGGTTTGTCTTCAGACACCTTAATCACTGTGTCATTTTCCTGTATATATTAATAGAATCTTAGCTAACTTACAAAGAAAAATACTCTATCAATAGGTAACATGGAAAGCATTAGCATATTGGACCCTTGAAATCCTCAAACTAAACAAGGTTTCATACTAAACAAATCATTCCACTAAAATGCCAAGTAAACAAGAACATAACTACTCCCCTTATAACTCTTCATTGCCAATTCCCAAAACCTTTATTTTCCAAGAATGAAACCTTAATTTTCTCAAAAACGCTTGGGTCATTGGTATACACAAAATTTAGTAGAATTCGATCAACATTAATCCATAGAAATAAAACCAAACATTACAACAAAATCAATATCTCAATAAGTTTATTTCACCTATCAAAACAAAAACGCCACAGGAAATCTTATCTCAAGCAACCAACAAGTAGACTATTAAAAAGTGAAATAGCAAGTAGAAGGATGTGGTGTAAAGATATACCAGAAACTTAACAAACACCATCGATGCATCCCAAACTGTTGTTCCCAAATGTTTAGAGTTTGGATCCTACCACATCGATCACAAAAGCAATATTAATTGGTAATAAAATTTAGACAGAAGCAATTTAACAACATTGCTTAACAATCCTTACAACAAACTTTAGATGAATTGTAAAATTGCATTCAAAGGAAAAAACACATTAAAACAAAACAAAATCTACTTAGATCAAGTTCATTAAGGCAACGATCAGAAAATGTTAATGGACTTGTTACATCACAAACCAACACTTTAAAGTTAAAGTCCAAAAAGAGCATTGCTAGCCTATGGGCAACTTGGAGGGGTTATCAAATGTCACTACAACAACCCACACCCACTCTTTAGGTTGGCTCTTCTCCAACACAAGGGGGGCTTCCCCAAGGTAGGATTACTAAAGCTTATTACAAGGAGGCTCAAGGTGATTAGAAAAGAAAGCTTTAGTAGAACAGAATTTTTTAGAGGAGATTTAATAAAAAGGGTGATGGGAGGATCAAGACTAGTGTCAAGTCCATTGGGTAAGTGGAATCAAGAACCAACTACTAATGGAAACAACTAAGAGATCAAGAGTGAATGTGGCCCAAATTAAGAACCTATAAACAAATCATTTTTGCTGTCCACTAAGTGCAGAAAATTAATTGTGAATACCTGAGTTAATTAGTAATTCCAAAAATGTAGGAAAGGGTGTGTTTATTGAAGGATATGTAACTATGTAGCTATTCCAAATTAAGAAGAAAGGTACACATGATCAAATTATAGCAACAAGGCCCAAAGGCTCCAAGGGGAATAAACCACACAATAGCTCATCTAAATAAATGAACCATCTTCTTGATTAGGAATAATGTTACCTATATTTTCAGCCCTTCCACATACATTTGATGCAAGTAATTTCCAGCCATAGTCTTCAACATGTGAACCCAAGCACATATGCCACAATACTAGAAGAAAACTTCAAATCTCATTTGTCTTCAAGATATTCAACAATTTCCAGCCATAGTCTTCAACATGTGAACCCAAGCACATATGCCACAATAGTAGAAGAAAACCTCAACTCTCATTTGTCTTCAAGATATTCAACGAAGGCACAATAGGGGAGAGCACCCCAAATCCAACCATACACCAAATGGGAGGAGTTACTCTTTATATAGAGTCATGCTCAACTACCCTTACAATAAAAAAGTAATTGTTTTCCTAGATCCTTTAGTTTTCCAAGGAATAACAATAGAATAATACATTCAAACCTCCTCAACAACTTCCTTACTAAAAGTAGCAATGAATTGTTGAGATCCACTTTCTTTTCCAAGAAGAATTAATAAAATATACATCCTTATCTCCAAGGAAAACAATATAATAATGTTCTCATGTACCAACTCCATGAGAAAAGTCAACAATGATAAAATAATGAAGATGGTTAAGCAACACCCTCCAAGAATAGCAAAAGAAAGTGGGATGCATCCTCTAAGTGGTTGACCATGTAACCACCTCCCAAAAATGATAAATAAATGCTTTTACATGTGTGCCCTTCAAGAATGATCTCCTCGTGTGAACAAAGGTTTCAAGTGCATGAAAATTAGGATTTTGACCTCAATAAAATAGCAACACGTCCTCAATAAATGTGCAACAAACCTTTCAAAACTAGAATGCCTCCTTAACCAACCCAATAGCATGCTCTTCAATGTGTAACAACCTTCCACATGTGTGCAAAGAAAGAGTGAACCAATAATGAAATAATATGTGAGCAACCTTTGAAGAATGTTCATGAATAACCACTTTGACAAGGCAAAAAATATAATATTCCTTGACTAGGTGTGCACCCTAGAGACATGTGCCAAGTTGGTTAGATCTCCCACATGCCATAACCAACTCTTCCTATAAGAATGTGCAAGGTGGTTAATTTCATAAATAATGTTCAAACCATGAGCCCAAACCATCAATTGTTTTGCAAAACCATGTGTTGATTTTCCATAAGAGGAGGGTGACCTAGAGAAGTTGCAAAGTGCCAAGTAGGTGGAGCGTTTCACATGATGAGGTGTTGCTACAGCAAGGCCTTTCAGCAAATCCTAGAAAGAGTATGGCCCTAGTGTAGTAGACCTAGGCCAGGGACGTCTCACTCTTCTTGGCTTTCAATTGGTACGGCTAGCAAAAAGGAAGAAGAAATAGGAGTGTAGCTACGGCTAGGCTCTTTCTTCCTTCTTCAATGGCTGAAAGTTTCTCTATCAGGGGACATGAGACAAGGACCTACTTGTGTGCTTGTCACCTAGAGCTTTGAATTAGCAAAATTCATAAACACGTGCAAGAAATTAAACTACAACCATTCATTCAAGAAGTTTTGCAGAAAAATACTTACAATTCATCAAGAAATAAACATGCAAACCCTAGTTGTAACACCTTCCTTCAAGACAAACACCATAAATGCCAAAAATCACTTCCTTCAACAAGTGTGCATCACTTAGTCTAGCCAAATACCCAAGAGAGGGTGCAAATTTCAGTCCTCCTTATGGAGTGAATGAGTTATGATCATAAAATGAGGATCAAAATCCTCAATATATACTGTATCAATGACCTAATTTACTTTTTAGGTAATAAAAAGGCCGACAAGGCCATAATATCAAAATTATATTGTTTTTACATTAAATGCTAAACTAAAACCCTAATCAAGCAAAAAGGTAAGACGTCACCCCTTCCTAGGGTGACGTTAGCCCCTATCAGAGCAAATGTAGCCTCCTGAGGCAAGATGTTAGCCCTCATTAGGCTCCTCCAAGCTGCCACACGTGCCAACTGCCCTGTCCATCTGCCAACATGCTCATAATGACGTCGTAAGCCTCCGAGTGACGTCCTGGGCCATCTAGAGCCAACGTCCCTCTAAAAGTGGGTCAATCCCCCTAGGCCAAGCAGTGTCGGGGTGCCTCTAGTGGAACGTTATCTTCTTCTCTGGTGCAAAGTCTCTGATCATTCTCTCCCCTGTCTTTGCCCCCCTGATGGGGTCTCAGCATCCATCTGATGGGCTCTTCAGCCCCATGGAGGTTCGAACTGATCATCTCCCATGTGTACCGGTCCAAATGGTACTTGTCTGTCAGGCATGGTCCTGCACATCAAAAGCTACGCCCTCCATGGGCTCAGCAGTCACGGGGATCATAGCAATGTCAATCACATCTCATCATTAATATTATTAAACATATGTATAAAATCCCTAATACATCTGTCAATAGCTCAAAGACATTACACAAGCCTGCTATACAAATCTGGAGGAAAAGACAAAACGTTTTATTGGGCTAGTGTCCATCGGAAAAGGTGAGTTCCCAGAAGAAAACCTCATCAAAACCATGTGAGTGGGTGATGTGGTTAAGGGAAGTCCAAGCATGTGGGTGCAGTGAGGGCCAAGGATGCAATGTGTTATCTCTGGGTGCCTTTATAGAAGGCGAGTTGTACCTGTCATAGATGCACTCTTTCCAAGCCCATTCTTGCCTTTATTCTTTTATTGCTTTTCTTTTTCTTTTTGTTCAAGAGCTAATCAGGGGACACTGCCCTAGTGTCGTGACCAGTGGTGGCAGCGTTACCCACAAGTACTTTCACAGAAGTGAAACGTTGGCTCGTGATGAGAGCCCCTTTCCCTTGGCCATGCAACCAAGAGTCACTGCCCTGGCGTGGTAACCAGCTAGTGGCAGTGTCATACTGCTAGGTACCCACGGACCTAATAGGTTGGCTCGTGATGAGACCCCCTATCCTCTGACTAGGTCTTGTTTTATTATTTTCTTCCGGGTCCCTCTAGTTTCTTGTTGAGAAGCTTTTTATTGCTTTCTCGGGGATCCCTTGGCGAAGCATCTCGAGGTTTTCTTTTTAGGCTTTTATCTCTTACCAGCTTACTTTTACCTTCTGGGCCTTTAGCCCCTTCTTCCCACGAGACAAGGTGCAATCCTGAAGAAAGGTCAACCCAATGCCCGGACAAGGGGAGTGGGACAAGTGAGCGGGAAACAAGATGAAATATTGGTTTTATGATGGGAGCGGA
>ML842701.1:19030-29511 GCA_009831015.1 Picea engelmannii
TGAATAAAGCGGTGTAAGAAACCACTTCGTCGGGTGTGCAATTAGCACCAAGGTTGATGTTTTCCACGACACCTTCTTTGATTGAAATGTCAATCGTGACCGTAGTAGAGATGTTACCCATGTTCCCCTCAGAGAGAGTATCTATCGTGAGGATAGGAGATTGTGGAACTTTGGTAACATCAGGGGGGAAGACAGATCGTATGTCTTGGATTTCTTCCAGAGGTGGAAGAAAAGAGGATCGATGGTGGTTGTCATCCCATGGGATATCGTCAATGCTAAGCATTTCCATGATCGATTCGTCCGAAGGAAAAATATGGGAAATGTAATTGACGACGGATGATAGGGAATATAACCAAGAGGGCACCGAATAAGTATCGGGTGCCAATGAATGTGAAGTATTCGATGAGGGAGAGGTAGATTAAATAGCTACGTATGCGGCCTCGGCTGGGCTCAGTGGCATTGTGTCGCCGAGCACATCGAATTCCAAAGGACTAGGCACAATCCAGGGGTCAGATGATTCCAAGGATTGATAAGGCAAAGTCGAGATCATATTGACGACGGCAATATGATGTGCAGTAGGTGGAAGTGGTGTAGGGAAGGTACCCATGAGGCTAGAATCTTTCAATAAGCCAACACCAACGCTTTCATACGTAACCGGGTGGTCTCCCAGAAAAGGAATGTTGTTGGTAGCAGGGATGCGAGCGTCAGGTGTGCAGAAATCAAGTTGATCGATGGTAACAATCTTGCCTTGATGGGAAAATTGTACACATTGAAACACCGACGAGGCCATGGTGGTCATCGTGTAGAACCAACTTCTTCCAAGTAGTAGGTTGTAATTGAGGGGGGCATCGACCACCTCGACGTCAACAGTAACAGTTTTTCCGCCCAACTGAACGGCTAAGGATTGTAATAATCCGTGAGGATGAAAACCTCGTCCATCAAAGGTGCGTAACATGGTAGCGGATTTGTTAAGGGCAGGTGATTTCAATCCTTTCCAACAGGCTAGGGACATGACACAGGTGGAGGCTCCCTCATCCAGGATAGTCTGGTGGATTTGTTGATTGTGAACAACCACATCGATTTGGAATGCTAGCTGGTGGGAGAGTCACGGTTGATGATCATCCAGATTGAACGTGAGGTAGTTTGATGACTCAGGATCAAAAGCACCAATAGCGGCTAAGAGTGTTCTACGTTGGCTAGGACAGTGTTGTAGAACTTCCAAGGTAGACATGGCACATGGGGCTTGGGCCAAATCTTCTACGATATTGTAGTTTTGGGCAGCCCGTGAATTGGGATTGAATGTAGATTTCCGGATGGTGCTCTTAGGAGGGCGTAGAATGGAGTCAAAAGAATTTTTCTCAATCTGGAGTGGCCCGGATGGAGGGCTAACATATGGAGGATTGGCGGAGGATGGTAACGGGTCTGACGTAGAACCGTTAGCGATCTTCGGCTTATCAGGTTTAACTGGCGTGTCATATGTTGCAGAGCGAGTTGTTAGATTAACTCCATTAAACATGTAAATGTGGGCACTTGTCGAGGCCTCATCATGGGGTTGGTTGGAACTGCCCCTCGGCGTGGGGGTTTGTGCAACCAAAGATTGTTGCTGTGGAAAAGGCTAAGTGAGCACAGTGGGTTGTGAATTTCCCTTGAAAAGTTTGGCCACTTCATCGCGATGTGGGTAGTCTCGAGTGTAGTGATCATCACCACAAATGAGACATGGGAATTTCGGTTTTTGTTGTGGTTGTTTTTCGGCAGTAGGGGTTTGCAGTTGGGTCTTGGGTTGCTCATTGTTGTTGTTCTTCTTTGGTTTGTTTCTCACTTTCTTATTGCCCCCAAGTTGTTGTGAAGGGGTTGAATGGACCGCATTCACATCAGAGACCTGAGTTTGAGGTGGGGTAGAAGAGGGTGTTGTCGAATTGGGGGCAGCCGTGGAAGCGGGCCACTGGATTGTTCCAGTAGACTGGGTAGTAGATTGAATTTTGACGGAGCCAATAACTCCATCCGCATGTGAAGCAGTCGATGGTTTGGATGGGTCATTAGTGGCACGGGTAGCGTTCGGTATCAACTCATATAGAGTACTGGATTGTGAATAGACTAAGTCTAAGTACTGAGCCCGGGCGATGGCTTCTTCCTCGGTGACTACGCCACCCATGGCAACATCGCAAGCAATCTGGGGTAATAGTAATTTCGTGAACCATTCTGCTAACAATTGGTCAGGAATGACCACTTTGATTAGCCTTTGTCAACGTCTCCATTCATGGATATGATCGGAGATATGTATGGAAGTTGTTTGACGAAGAGAGGTTAATAGTTTAGTACCCGTCTCGTACCGAATGGGTAGTTGGAAATGTGTGAGGAAGGAGATGGCAAGGGAGTTGAAATCGTGAAAGGATGCACATGGTAATTCAATATACCATTTCACTGCGGAACCCGTGAGCGTTCGTTGGAAAAGACGCAAATGAATCGAATCGTCCATGAGGGAGTTGGATGAACACCACAAATGGAAGGTCATCACGTGATTGTTTGGGTCTTCTCCAGGCTTTCCGTCGAATTTTGGGATATCAGAAGGAAGTTTAGCTGGGATAGCTGGCCAAACCGGAGAATGATAAATGGGATCATTCGTTAAGCGAGACAAGTCTGGTAGGTCCAGGGTGGCTAGAAAAGGTAGTTGTCGGTTAACCTGTGGGTAATGCTGGTGTGGAAAAGGGACACCAGTGGGGCCCAATACCGGGTTATGTGGATAATTATAACTCATGGGCCCTCTCATGTGAGGTTGGTTTTGACCAAGGTACATAGTATTCGATATGTTTTGAGAAGTGTTTGTGAGCGGAGGATAACCGGATGGGTTTTTTGGATTATAGGGTGGGTTTGCCATTTGTCCATAAGGGGGTTGTTGCGGAGTCTGAACATTTTGTCCCGTGGAGGCATGCGGATTTCCTTGAAAAGGGACGCTCCACAGGTTGGGTGCGGCGGACATTTTGTCCTTGTGGTTGATAGTGTACTCTGGATTGAGGTTTCCCCCCAGCATGAGGGTGCCCCCCGAATGGAATTTGTCCTCCAATGGGAGGATGCCCCCCACATTAGGGTTCCCTCTGAATGGAATTTTTCCTCCCGTGGGAGGATGCCCCCCAGTTTGAGGTAGAGTTCTCGGGACCTGAAAACCAGATGTCAATGACGGATCGGTGCCACCGATTGGGTTAGGACCACCAAGACCAGTCCCTCCGGGTTGTTGGATAGGTATGGAACTTCCCGGTACAATTTGGGTAGTGGTTTGGGCAGTGGTAGTAGCGGAAGCATTCAATGCCCTAAATCCAAAAGGGAGTGTAGGTCTTGGTGTGGCAGGTGTGCCAATTGGGGCTTGGTTAACTACCGCATTACCGGCAAGGATAGTCGGAATGTGCAGGTCCATTGTCAAATGGGATATCTAGAGAGGAATAGCAGACCTTGGGCCAACAAACGGTATGTTCGGACCAACAGTTAGTGTGGCTGTAAAAGTGGTAGTACCGGTGAAATGATTTGGGGGTACAGTATAGGAAAAAGGTGCATCGGCACCTTCTCCTGTTCCATAAAGATCTCGCACCAAGCGTGGTGGACTCCGAACATTGACCGCAGTCCAAAAGGGGTCACTGGCTAAAGGGTTCTGAGGAGACCCAGCCAGAATGTCAGAAGGATGGATGACTACAAATTCTCCAACAGAATTTAGGTGGAGGATCTATCATTCATATCCCTCCGGAATGCGATAAGCTTCCAAAGATTCTGAGACAATTCGAAAATTCTCCAAAGGGATGGGAACTTCTTCCTAGGAAGTTGTAGCATTATGAACCTCGCTCTGTTGAGGAGATTCCTCCATAGAATAAGGGGGTAAATGGGTGTGTCCTTCCATGTTCTCTGGAGGAAGTCCCTATAGCCTCCGCGAGTGGCGTGGAGGGTCGAAGTTGGCGGAAAAGAGTCAGCGAAAGAAATCTATGGCCAACTAATGAAAAGAAACATCACACGCTCAAAAATCTAAGAATCACAACCAAGCAAACAAGACCTTCTTTTGATGACCATACTAGTTGGTGATGAAATCCAACATCACGTGATCAAGTTCAGAAGGGGCGGGAATAGGGTGGAACAGTTACAATGGTGACCTGCTTAACAGACTTACGCCTTGGTGAAAGCTTCCATGCAGTAATTGTGGATTTACCCTCCAAGGAGCCCGAGTGAGTTTGACCAATGTCTGCTCCAGGTACAGTGAGACTTCCCGTCACCGTCACCTTTTGTAAGACCCTAAAGATTATGACCACTAAGGTTACCAATTCGCAGTCAGCCCTTGGGCGGGAACAGTCGACAGTCCAATTTGAACGTACAGGTAGGGTATCAAGCCCAAAACCAACTAAAATTCTTCCACGCAACAATTGTGGATTTACCTCAAAGTGATCCCCATAATACGATCTAACCACCACAATCAGTTAAACCACGGAGGGTTAGTCCCCGTAGCTTACCCGAATGCGACCTCGTGTGTAACCCCTGTGTAAGAGGGGGATCCCAGACAGACTTATACAATAACTGGATTTGACTCTCCCTAACTCAGGATGCTACTGTTTGTTTTAGAAACTTTGGAGAGTTATGCTCACAACCCTAATCCAAAGTATTAAGCCTAGTCTACTGTTGGTGGAGGATCCTAGAAAAGAAAAAGTTCTAGATAACTTTGAATTAGCGTTGATTTTTATGGCTGTTCTTTACGCAAAGGGGTGCATGGAAGTGAAACAAATGGAATTATGACTCAGACCCAAAGAGTGCATCAAATATGATAAGCAGTCATTTCCTTTCAATGAACATCTATCTAAGGGAGAGAGAAAGTTCTTTTCACTAACAAGCACAAATACGGAATGCCCTCAAATGATTCTTTTCTCAATCAAATCCTGATGTAATGCAAAAACTTTTAAATTCCTTCCAATATGCACAATCAATCATAAAGATATATTTTATTGTTTGCATATGAATGATGATCAATACAACACAATGCTTGTCTCACTAATTATCTTCTTAGTATGAATGAAAACCAAACTAGCACAAGCAAAAAGTCGCATAAACAATACACCCTTTCGTAGCAATCAAAATGAAAAGCGAAAGAAAAGAAACAATCAAAGAGAAAAAAAAACTTCACACCCAAAAACCAAAGTTGAAGAACAATGACCTTGACCGAAATCAAGATAAAGAGGTCTGTAGGCCTTTGATGACCTTCACCAGGGTTTTTTACTCAGCTGATGAGAAGAGAAAAACAATGCATGGGTTTCAAACTTCACTCAACAGGAAAAATTCGATGAAAATGGTGAAGAAGGCTACAAGATCCAAGTAATGAGATGTTTATTCTTCAAAAAGACAGATGCCAAGGCTGAAAGGAAAGAAACATTGACTCACAAGGTCACTTAGCAGATGAGACACAGAGGAAAAACCTTAACACAGCAATTCTGGAAGGTTTTTTGAGCCAAAAAGGGTTGGTGCTCTGTTGCCAAAGGCAAGGAGAATTATAGCACTCTGTGTAAGGCTATGGGGGAGCACTGGCGCTCTATTAACACTAGGACAGGGGCGCCAGGGTCTAAAAGTCCCAGAAATGTCAAAAAATCAAAAAATTGCAATTCAATTTCGACAATTATGCTGAGTGTGATAAGGTAGGGAGCCAATCATCTCATGAAACTAATCAAAATAAGAGTGAACCAGGACTGAAACAATCACGGGATAGAACAAGGTCAATGAGGAGAAAAATCCAAACAATAAGTTTTGATTTGAGGCTATCTCCCCAGTGGAGTCGCCAGTTTCTGTGGTAGGAAAATCTCCCTGCGGACAGGTAGATCGCCTCTAGAGCTTGACCATAACTCTAGACAGAAAATGCTTAACATGGACACTGACTTCCTTTCAAATCTATCTAAACTAACACATGAGAAGGAAGGATGATAGAAGTACCTTTTTATCGACATTTGTCCCTGCATGCTCCGAGTTGCGCTCCAATCCTTTGCTCCTCGCTGAGTTCTGCGGGCAAAACGAGATACGACTACTTCCTACTCTATTGATATTAGCTTGAAAACAGATCTATCAATTAATGATAAGTTCATGTGACATTAGACACAAACTAGAAATAAACAGGCCAAGCATGTCATATTGATGAGAATAACGACAGCAGTACTTACAATCATAGATGCGAATGCGACAGCTTCATCAAGTCCCCTTCGTCTAACCCTTGCCTGAAAGCTCCATAATCTGGATAACAGCAGCTTCAGTGATCACTCTCCTTTGGCTGATTGTGAGTTTCCTCCAAGATCATAAGTTTCATATCTTCAATTCTTCCCCCTTTCCACCATCATAGAGCCTGTTTATATAGGTTAAGAGGAGCTTAACCTCTTGAGTTATCTTTAGAACAAGTGGGGAACCTTCTCCTTAGATCAGGGATCTCTTGATGAAACCAAGAATTCGAGCACAACTGCCTCCTAATCTCGAAAGATCCTCCCTTTATTCTCCTCAACGGGCCAACTACTGCCTCATATTAGGCAGCGCTCCCTTAGAAGGGGCATCAGAGCACTGTAGCGCTCCCTGGTAAGCTTTAGGGAAGCGCCAGCACTCTCAAGATGAGCAGTGCTCCTTAAAAGGGGATGGGGAGCGTTATAACGCTCCTTGAAGCCTTGTAGGGGAGCGCCAGCGCTTCTGGGGATGAAGTAAGGGAGCTCTCCCCCTCAAAACCTTTGTTTCAGGGTTCCTTTCAGGTGTCAAGAGTTATTTGACTTCAGTAAACCAGTTCTCCTCCTTCAAATTGAGCATATGAGATGTTATAAGTGTCTCCTTAGTGTCATTGACATGGCAGTATGTCTGAGCATCATTTGCGACACTAGTGACCAACTTGTGACACTTGAGAAATTTGTAGGGAAGATGCGACACTTACGACGATTGAGAGGTACATGCGACACTTATCCAGTTGAGAAATTTTGACATGTAACAGTTACTAGTTTATCATATTATACTGGATCTCTAATGGCTTCTAACTGGTCTTTGATCTATGAGATCCTTGTAAAGAAGTTGGTTATCGTCTCTGACTTGTTCATAGTCACATTTCTGAGTTGATGTCGAAGGGTAGAATTTCGACTGGTTTTATTTCTTTCATAGAGTCTGGTTATGGAATCGAATATCTCCTCTGCAGTCTTTAGTTTTGATACATTGGGTATCATGTGATCATTGATTGAGTCTGCGAGGATCTTCTTGGCCTTGACCTCATTCTTCTTGAACTTTTCCTTTGCTTCTTCATCTTCGGGTTCTGGAAGCATATTCTTGACATGATCCAAAAATTCATTCTCTTATAGAATGAGTTGTATTATATGACTCCAATATCTGAAGTTATCTTCTCCATCCAATCTATCTTCAACTCTCATACTGGTTGACATTTTCGCCGGTAGAAACTCTAGCACTGAAAAACCTCGATTTTTCAAACTTCACCAAACTGCACGTTGAGGGTTTCAAGGGGTGATCTAGGTTAGGGTGCACTTATCTGTGAAGGACCTATTCCCAAATTCCTTGGGATAGTGCTCAACGATCTTGACAAATAATTGCAGTTGCAAGGTGCTACTGTAGCGATCTTCCTTCCAATGGTCAAATTGTTCTAAAGGTAACCAACTTTGATACCATGTTAGATTTTCCTTATTTACAGAGAATTAGTGTTACTAGTGTTCTTTAATTCGTCATCATTAACATACATATATCATGACTGAGAAATAGCAGCATAAACATGAGACAAAAAGAACACAAGAGATTTATCCTGGGAAAACCCCAAATGGGGGAAAAATCCAACAACCTTTCTTAGATAGATTTTGTTCACAGAGAAAGTCCAATAAAATAAACCCTAGCACAAGTGCTATCTCAACCAAAAATACCACCCCAGTAGTAGCAACAACACCATACAAAGGTAGCACACCTCCTTGAGGAGTAGCATAGAAGAGAGAGATACCAAAAGATTGAACAAGAAGAAACTGAGTCATTGCAGCAAATGTGTCTCCTTCTCCAAAATTGCACCTTGCTTCTATGTAGTTGGGAGAGTGTGGGTGAATGAAAAGATGAGCTAAGGTGCCTCCTATTTATAGTCTTCCTGTCCTTATAGCTGGGCGGACTTCTCTTCTGGGAAGGTGTCTTTTCATTATACTTTATTCTTCTGAGCCAACTTCTCTTCTAGGGTATTTCAACATTTTTCCAATGGATCCATTTCTTCCAGAATATTATCTGCATCTAATAAAAGTCATATAGGACGGAAAGATCCTCCCGCAACTACCAAAACATCAACATAAAAGATAGTGGCAGTGATGCAGAAACATTTCTATTGACCGAAACTTTGACAGGATATCAACAGGTATATCAGGTCCTACACGGCGTGCACCATTATCAAATCAGCCATTAAGAAACAAGGAATGTATAGCTCTCTTCCTACTCCCAATAGGCCTTGGGAATCCATCTTGATGGACTACATGTCATGCCTTCCTTCAACCAAGCAGGGAAATGACTTATTTTTTGTGGTTGTTGATCGATTTTCCAAGATGGTGATTCTAGTCGCCTGCAAGAAGAGCACCACGGTCGAGGCCACTGCCAAGCTCTGCTTCGAACAAGTGTGGGTAAATTTTTGGATACAACATCATCTTAGATCGAAACAACTGGTTCCTCAGCACATTCTGTTCGAACCTTTGGTCATGACTAGACACTAAGCTCACCAAATAAACAACCTTCTCCCCCTAAACAAATGGCCAAAATCAGGTCGTCAATAAGATGATCGTGCATATATTATGCATGTACAATTCCAAGAATCCATGCACATCAGATGAGATTCTACCCTATGTTTAACACAGTTACAACAGAGCCACACATAGCTCAACCGACCACCACCCCTTTCAGGTGGGGTTGGGATTTCAACCATTGGGTCCCATGGATGTTGCACTACCCCTTGCATCCACACAGGAAGAATCGTCCCATGCTCAAACCAAAGCCAACAAAGATACCCTGTTCATTGAACGAATCCAACACATCCTCCAACAAGTTCATGATTTTTTTCAGAAGTCCAATGCCAAGGACAAGAAGCACCATGATCAACAACGAGTGCCACACAAGTTTCAGGTGGGAGATAAAGTTTGGTTGCATTTGCAAAAGAACACCTTATAAGACCCCATTGGAAACTTCTTCCACTCTGATATGGACCTTACAACATCACCAAGGTTGTGGGTGACAATTCTATTGAGCTCAACATTCCCCCCTTCCTTGGCTTGCACCCAGTGTTTAATGTGGACCTCATTTGACCATGATTTCCACCATTATTGGAAAACTTAGAGATAGAAAAATAGTTAACACCAACATATCTCAACACTGACTACATGGAATAGGAATCCACTAATCAGATCATGGACACATAGGTCAAGGGTACTCACCATCAGAAGCTTCAGCTTTATCATGTTGTCAAAGCAGGGTAGCTCCTGCACCAAGGCAAGTGACTTATCCGTAGCCAAATTCAATAGAAATTTCCTTGTCTGATGGGGGAACTCAATGCAATGGAGAACATTGCTTCCTAAGGGGGAATATTGTAAATTATAACCTTGTACAATATCTACTGCAAACTGATATTCAGAAAAGAACAAAAAAGATACAATGGCAAATACAAACATTACATAGAGATTTTTCACCTGGAAACCCAAATCAGGAAAACCAGCATATATTATATTCATACATTGTTTTACATTGTTTACAATACAATATACATATAGGAGCCAACGGAATCCAAAACCCTAACCCAATGACCTGGATTAGTCCAAAACCCTAATTCCTTAACCGGAAATAGAAAACCATGGGCAAAAAACCATGTGCCGAAAAACCACCTAATATCATGTGATCCTGGAAATATGTCATTCCGGTAATATGTCATCCCGGAAATATGTCATCCAAAAAATATGTCGGCCCGGTGGAAATATGTCGGCCCAAAAAAAAGAAAATTTTAGGGGCACTGCCCCTGAACCCCTGCGCGCCCGACGCAGACGCTCAGACACTACTACTCATGCAAAGAATATAACACATACCCAAAATTCTCCCACTTGTTGTTTTCTTTGTACACAGGGGGTTACAGGGTTACATAGTCAACAATCCAAGGCAACAATGCCCATGGATCCTCTACACCAAGAGAACTTCTCAGTGCTCACAGATTTTGTTAATGAATCTGCAAAATTCTTCAAAGTGTCCACCTTCATCAGTGATACTTTCTTTTCTTCAATCATGTCTCTTACAAAGTGATATTGAACATCAATGTGCTTTGTCTTTGAATGATAAGTAGGGTTCTTTGCCAATAAAATTGCACTCTGACTGTCACACTCTATCCTTACAGCTTCTTGTACCAACCCAATACCTGAACATAATCTTTGTAACCATACTGCTTCCTTACTTGCATGAGTGGCTTCCATGTATTCAGATTCTGTAGTTGAAAGTGCCAC
>WSFP011329409.1:0-39535 GCA_009831015.1 Picea engelmannii
TAAGTGAACAAACCATTGAGTTTATGTTTTCATGGAGGTAAAAGATAATGTTCCATGGTCAAAGTTACCATCAATTAAGTATAACTATAACTTTGGACAAAATTCCCATCAATTAGATATAACTATAACTTTGGAAAAAATTCCAATTAAATTTGGAGAAGATTTTGCATGTGAAAAAGGTTGAGCTCACACACTTATACACTTATTTTTCAATTTTCATGCCTGGTAACAGATTGTCAAGTTAAATCAAGAACTCCCCCCTATTAATCAATACATCACAATTCACCTCTTGAGAATAGATACATATTTAACAATCAAAATATAAATAAAGTGTGGTGTTGAGTGCCATTTTCTTCCTCCAGCCGTATTATGAATGCCTTGCTATGCTAGTATAACTCCACCATTTTTAAATACTCGGTCTCTTTACTTTTAGAGAAACCTATCTCTAATATCTATTCCAAATTCTTTGTATCTATTTTCTCAATGGAGGTATGACCTCGTTTCTCTCACTTTCTTCTTAATAAAGTCTACAAATCTACCATGGTATGCCTTTGTCAATGCTACAACCTCTCCTCGTGCCCTTATCTTTCATGGTATTTTCTTAGGTGCCATGGAATACTTGTATTTCCTTGTCCTCCTAGATATTAACCCTTGAGCTGAGACTTTCCCCAAAATCTTGACCTCACATTCCTACTTACCAGCCATTCCTATTACACAATAGTAAACTAGTAGGATGAAACTTCACAATTCAGAATTGGAAGCTTGCAAAATGGAGTGTTTGAGATGTGGTATAGGATGACCTACATTTACATCAATTCAAAATTGGAAGCTTTCCAAATGGAGTGTTTGAGATGTGGTGTAGGATGGCTTTCATTTACATAGCTTCTCGGCCTCCTTCTTTGAGAGGACATGTGTTGGCACAGGGGCATACCCAGGGTTCAACGCTTAACAACGCACCAACAAAACCCCGACTACCGACCCTTTTGACAACACCTGTGAAGCGGGTGAAGTCTCACCTGAGGTAGAAGCAGTGGGGGTTATAGGACGCAGGTGTCTGTAACTAAGCTGGGACATGAATCTGTGATAAGAACACTTCACAAAATATTATGTTAACGCTTAGGAAGTGAACATGCATTAGTTTATTAACCTAATTAACATCGCAGAGCATACTCAAAGAAAGATAGGTGCAGTAACAAAAAGTGATTATGTACCCTAAGTACTTAGCACTGTGAGTTAATTCTAGCATTCATTTACCCTTTAACATAAATAAAGTACTTAAGCAACAAAATATATATTCATTCACATAATAATAAAAGCACTAAGCAAATGCATAACATAAAAGACACTGCACAAAGCAAACCATGAGACACCAGATATACGTGTTTCACCCCAGGGTGGGGTTACGTCCACCAACTACTTCACCTCTTTATTATTCGCCAAAATATTATATCTAGTCAGATCTGTGCACTAAGCCACAGAGTCGAACTTCGCACAAGACATGAGATTTGTGCACTAAGCACTAGAACCTCCTTCTTTACTTTCCAAAACTTGGTCAAATGCATAGAGCCAAAATCTCTTATCATGACACTTAGCACCTTCTACAAAATTACAATCGAGCACTAAGACTCGACCACATACATTCCCTTGCACATAGCACAACTTTGCACGCAGAACTACTTACTTCTACAATACATTCCTCTTATTTATACTTTACAATAAGGCCTAAACATGGGAAAACCTATGGGCTGACATCCCATAAACCCATTACAAAACCCTAGAGGACCCCTTACTGGGTCCACATAGCCCACAAAATAGGTGAGATCCACGATCTCAACTACACCTGAGTGCTCCTACTTTAACCAACGTGCTGAAGTACAAAAGTGGGCCAAGATTGACCAAACATTTGCCCAAAATTTGGTCAAGGGCCAACAGGCCCCCAACACTCACCTGTGACTCGTCCCGAGTCACTTAGGTATGGACAATGCTGCTTCAAAATCCTCAATCTTAACTTGAGCTGCCTCGCATGAGCCTCTTGCTCAACGAGCTCCTCGACTGTCTACTATGTAACAAGCCCTTCCACGCGTTGTTCTACTGCTGCAACTAATTGATCTAACTGTGAACCCTGGCTATCGATCTCCTTGAACAACTTGCAAGCTTCGTCCTGCACAGGTTGTAACTTCTGTGTCACTTCCATCACCTTACACTGGAGGGTAGTGATCTTCTACTGTATTATGCGTTGCTCTTGGGATCACTTCATCCTTTTCACTATTGTGAGAAGCTTCATTTGTGCTTGCAATGAAAATGCTTGTTGTTGCGCCTCCTGTAACTGAGCCTCTAGCTTATTTAAATCTGGATCCCCAGCGAGGCGTTCATACGCTTGGGTGCTTCTGTCACTTAATTGTTTACATGCCGAGGCGAGGGCTCTTATACTTGCTACTGCATTTTTGGCGGACTCCTCCCTCTGGTCATGCACCTCCTGTGGGTTACCCAACATTGTTTAGGCCTCCAGATCAACTATCCTAGCTTAAAATTGCTTGAGGGTCTCTACGAGCTTCGCTACTTGAGCTTCAACATGATCTTTCTCCTCCTGTACCAAGCCTAGTACAGAGCAACATGCTTTTCTTACTACTCCTTTGACCATGACCTCTTATGCGAGCGACTTATCTTTTTCCTTCTATAGCTAGGCTTCGCCAGCTCTCTTTTCCTCCTGAAGCTCTGATTTCTCACTTTTATGGGCAGCTACACTCTCCTGTGCTGCTCGTAATTGTAGTAGGACTTCATCTTTCTCCTTTTGCAAGGCTTTTGTATCCTTCTCCTTCTCCTCCCGAGCTCTCTGGAACTGAGCTTCCATTGAATCAGCAAGCCATCTTAACTAGGCCGGTTCATCTCCCAAGTCTATGGTCTATGATGAGGAAGGTGCAGACGGTGCAGTAGGCACTGCGCAGACCAAGAAAATAGCTTTTTTCGCTTCCTTCAAGTCCCTCTCAATCCTTTCATATAACTCCACCTATTTCTCTTCGTATCTCTACAACATGTCTTCAGAGGATTCCTCCATAGCTCTGCGGACTAGACTAATGTCATCCTCAGTGAGGGTGGTTTCCAACTGTGGCTTATTGGCATGCATTTTCTTCCTTGCTGAAGGTTTCTTCGGAGTAACTTTCCTCTTCTGTGGGTTCACTGTCACAACGAGGAGATCTTCAGGTGGTGGGGTCCTCAGTGTAGCTCCGCCTCCTCCTTTCTCTTCTTCTCCTTCATCTCCTCCTCCAAGTTCTTTTGCTTCTTCTTCGCCTCCTCCTGGCGAGCTAAATCCGTTATCTCCAAAGTTTTTCTCTTCTTCCTCTTCGTCACTCTCTATGTCCTGGACTTCAACCTGCTTTTTTTTCTTCTTCGTCCCACTATACTATCCGACATGTTCAACTCGTGTGACCATCAGGCTTCCTATAGTATCAATGTCAGATAAATCTGCATCGACGACAAGTACAAGAAATTATTTTGGCCATTCCTTTATAATTTGTTACATATCTTCATTTGTGAGCTTATAGTATGACTACAATTCTTCCTGGTGCTCATCTCTTCACACAATGATGTAAATGAAGTGGGGATCAGCGTGGAACTTTTCCATGGTTTGGTACTGATGCAGGGTACATGATGTCATACGAGGGAATGATTCAATGGCGACTTTCAACTGCTGATATTATCTGTGAAACATGACATTAGACTACCATTCCTTCATCATGTCATTGGTATAGCACAGGGTGGAAAACTGAGCGGACAAGGGCTCAGTAGGTTCAATATCTGGAAAATTAGCTCCTTCAAGCATTTGTCAAGCCACAAATGCATTCAGGATGATCAACCAATTGTAGTGAAACTCATATCCTAAGTCTTGGGCTTCGCGGAAATCTTTCTCTAACTCGTTGACGAGGTAGTTCACCCAATTCATCAACATGCCCTCCACACACTTTTTTGTGAGGTCCACCACGAACCCAGTGATCTGTGTGGAGCAGTTCTTTCTCACTAGCTTGCTAGCTAAGAGTTGACAAGAAAGGTGCATTGCGCCATCCTATATGGAGGCTACCTTGTAACCTCGTTTCCCTTTTTCTACCTCTCCATAGGCTTCTTTGATTTGTTTTGCTAACGAACGGTCTAAGGCCTTCCCTAGATAGAACTGTTGTGGGTCAGGAGCCTTCAAACTTAAACCTGTGATATGGTGGATCAACGTCGGATCCATAGTAATTCTTCTGTCAAGCCATAGATATCCTCCATGACAGTACAACGAAAGGATTTTAACACCATCGTTAACCTCCTGGTGGTGACCAAAATGCAGAATCTTCATTACATTTAATATGGTTGACTACACCAACCTCTTGACCTTCAAAACAAATCATTCGTTAGCTTCTTCGATTTGTTTTGCTAATGAACGGTCTAAGGTCTTCCCTGGATAGAACTGTTGTGGGTCAGGAGCCTTCAAACTTAAACCTGTGATATGGTGGATCAACGTCGGATCCATAGTAATTCTTCTGTCAAGCCATAGATATCCTCCATGACAGTACAACGGAAGGAGTTTAACACCATCGTTAACCTCCTAGTGGTGACCAAAATGCAGAATCTTCATTACATTTAATATGGTTGACTACACCAACCTCTTGATCCATGGTCGTGAGATGAGGTGAGGTTTCTTTCTAGTTGTCTTCGTTAAGTAATGGTGAGGAGATAGCATGGCGTATTTCTTCCGGTCTCCTAGGTTGAAGTCATTGTGCTTCAATAGCGGGATCTGCCCTAACTGACTCCCTACTATGCAAATTCCTTTCGGAATGTATGCAGTGAACACAGAGTAATCAAAATCACGGGGGATACTATCGCGGTTAACAGTGCCGGCCAGAGGCGGAATATACTCAGGAAGGATCGACGGGATCTGCTTCGCGTTAGCCAGATCACTGCGGTGTTTTCTTCTTTGTTCAATTAAGGGGTTGGTGTGGGTGGAACGACGTTCGATCGAAGGGAAAGCCTATGTTCCCCTAGTTGACGACGCTTGAATACCTTCAGGTACAGGTCTGTCGGCCATGATTTTCCTAAGAAATTCCTTGATAGACTTCTCCAAGTCATTGGGCTCGCCCGACATTCTAGCTTTTAACAGACAACAGATAGACAAACAAACAGGCGGGGTATACTTTCAGATAATGATAGGCAGCACAGTTCAATACTTGGAAAATTATTGACTTAGCTCAGTCAGTCACGGGTAGAAAAAATGGTCTCGGTGCCATGATCGACAAGTTAAATAAGCGGGGCAGCGTGATGGATCTTCCAACGAGCATGAACTAGAGTTAACCACTTCCATTAATGTAAATCTAGTCATTATGGTGCGGTCTCAACATCCAAAAGCAGTCTAGAAACCCATAAATGTGTTTCCTAACCGTTATGGAGTGTCATTCTAACGGTCGGGGTGCCTCCAATAGTCATATAACTTCATTAAGGTGACGTCCAAATCTGTGCGAACCTGCCTCTTGCGAGGTTCTAATCTATGAAGTCTTCCATCTAGTTTTCTTAACTTCTTGTATCTTTTCCAACTTAGCCTTCTTCTTATTGAGATTCCTTGCCTTCTTTCCTGTTATCCGAGTCTCTTTAATTGTTTCTAGGATCCTCTTTCCATTTTTGTTCTTATCTTCCTCTAGCATATTGGCTTTGCAATGTTGAGGTACCCTCAAAGGTTCTAAGTTAATATCCTTTTTTTAACACATCCTGAGTGGGTACACTTCTCTCTTGGATAGATAGGTCCTTCAAGACTTCTTGCATTCTTTCAACCTTGATAGCTAATTCTTTTGCTTTCTGTCCCTCCTGCGTTGTTACTTTGCTATGTTGCTTTGACTTATCCTCTCGTTCTTCTCTTAGTTGGTCTATTTTCCTAGCTATGAAATCCCTTAATTCTTGCTTTTTATTTTATGTAGCTTCTTCCTCTTCTTTCCTTCTGATATGATCCTTCTCAATCCAAGTCTTACCTAACAAAAGTGGGAAAGGGGTGTTGTCCTCAACAAACCTAATGACTTCAAATTCTTCTTAAGTCAATGTTCCATGAGCAATAATAGGTACAGTAGTTACTCTTCCATATAAAGTTATCATCTTGCCCTTAAAAAATCCTATCCTTCCTAAAGAAGGTACCACAATAGGCTTTCCCAAAACTTCCCAAGTTTCTTCTATCATAATATTCACTCGTGTTTCTTCATCCAAAAATATACGGTCTATGTTGAAGTCTTCTATTCTTTCACTTATGCATTGTTTTGCTTTCAGGATTTTTGGTAAACTGACATCTTTATGAACATCCATCATTTCTTCCAATTGTAATAACATAGTCTGAACTTCTTATGGAATTTTCTAACATACCCTTAGTCTCTTGACTATTTTCATAATTTTCTAGTCTTATGTCCCTCCCTTCAACTTTAGCAATAATCCTTGGACAATCCTCAACCTCATGACCAACAACCTTACAAAAAAGAAAAATAGGGCCTACCCCAGGGTATTCCTTAGCAAGATGTCCCGACCTTCTGCAATTATAACACAAAGTCAATCCTTTTTTTCTCTTAAATGTTCCCCAATCTTTTCTATACTGCACACTTCCCCTAGGATCATAGTGTTGGACCTGCAATCTTCAAAAAATATTTTTAGGTTCTTGCATCCACTTATTAGTCCAAAAACTCTTTCTATGCATAGGAATAACATATCTTTCTTCTTTTCCATTAAATTTACTCAAATCAACTCGTTCTTTCACTTGTGCCCTAACCCTCAGACTAGGATAGAGTCTGTTAAACATTTCTTTTGAAATAACAAATTTCACTTATCTTTCTCTTACCAAAGCACAAAGCTTACCTCTTTTCGAATCTTACCTCTTTTCTTTAGAACAACTTACTTCCTTGGCACAAAGCTTCGCAATTCAAGCAGAGTAGTGCGCACTTCAGTAGCAGATCTATGCAGAGAGATTTTTTTTTCTTTACTTCAGTTCCCGACAATCACAGTTTCAGGTCCGGACAACGGAACCAATTGTTGGTACAGGGACAGACCCAAGGTTCAATGCTTAACAACGCACCAACAAAACCCCGACTACTGGCCCTTTAGGAAACACCTGCGAAGAAGGCAAAGTGTCACCCGAGGTAGAAGCAGGGGGGGTTACAGGACGCAGGTTTTTGTAACTAGGTTGGGACACGAATCTGTGATAAGAAAACTTCATAGAATATTTTGTTAATGCTTAGGAAGTGAACATGCATTAGTTTATTAACCTCATTAACACCGTAGAGCATACTCAAAGATAGATAGGCGTAGTAACAACAAGTGATTATGTACCCTAAGCACTTAGCACTGTGAGTTAAGTCTAGCATTCATTTACCCCTTAACATAAATAAAGTACTTAAGCAACAAAATATATATTCATTCACATCATAATCAAAGCACTAAGCAAATGCATAACAAAAAATACACTGCACAAAGAAAACCACGAGACACCAGATATACGTGGTTCACCCTAGGGTGGGGCTACATCCACCAACCACTTCACCTCTTTATTATTCACCAAAATCTTGCATCCAGTCAGATCTGTGCACTAAGCCACATAGTCGAACTTCGCACAAGACATGAGATCTGCGCACTAATCACTAGATCCTCCTTCTTTACCTTCCAAAACTAGGTCAAATGCACAGAGCCAAAATCTCTTATCACGACACTTAGCACCTTCTACAACAGTCGAGCACTAAGCCTTGACCACATACATTCCCTTGCATATAGCACAACTTTGCACACAAAACTACTTACTTATACAATACATTCCTCTTATTTATACTTTACAATAAGGCCTAAACATGGGGAAAACCCATGGGGCAACATCCCATAAACTCATTGCAAAACCCTAGAGGACCCCTTACTGGGTCCACATAGCCCTCAAAATAGGTGATATCCACGATCTCAGCTCCACCTGGGTGCTTCTACTTCGACCAACTTGCTTAAGTCCAAAAGTGGGCCAAGACTAACCAAAAGTTTTCCCAAAACTTAGTTGAGGGCCAACAACATGTGGCCTACTCTCCTCTTCGCTTCCTTGTCACCTCATGCAAGGGGATGAATCTTTTCTTCAATTCCCCATTTTTTTAATCCGTTTTATCCCAATACAATACCAATCCTTATTTTGAAGTGTAACCTTTTCTTGCACCTATAATATGTTCATGTTTATATGATTTATTTTGATAGTATATGTCATGTCACTATTTATTTTAACATGATAAAGTAAGACCTTTGTATTTTAACTCCTAGTTTCTATGGTAAGAATTATTTATGAACTCTCTCAATTTTAATCCAACATTTTTTTGGAGAGACTTGCACTCAGAACATGACAACCATACAAAATCAATGTTTATACCAATGCTCTAAAAAGTAGCTTCCTAAATTTCCAACTCCATATTTGAATTTGTTTACATTTATTTTACATAGAATAAAGGGCTTTCATGGCTTTCATGGCTTTTATTACATGTTTCTCTACACAAGATTTCAAATTTTAACAACGAAAAAATTCAAAACCTAAATAGTTGTAGAA
The DNA here is from genome assembly GCA_009831015.1 of Picea engelmannii. Taxonomy (NCBI): domain Eukaryota; kingdom Viridiplantae; phylum Streptophyta; class Pinopsida; order Pinales; family Pinaceae; genus Picea; species Picea engelmannii. Next base: position 8,567 of record WSFP011329409.1, read on the forward strand.
AGAAGCTACCTCCAACTTCTCTAACTTATCATCATTAAATGTGATGAATATATTTTTATTTCAAATACTGACTTCCTTTCAAATCTATCTAAACTAACACATGAGAAGGAAGGGTAACAAAAGTACCTCTTTATCGACGTTTGTCCCTGCACGCTCCGAGTTGCGCTCTAATCCTTTGCTCCTCGTTGAGTTCTGCAGACAAACAAGATACAACCACTTCCTACTCTATTGACGTTAGCTTGAAAACAGATCTATCGATTAATGATAAGTTCATGCAACATTAGACACAAACTAGAAAGAAACAAGCCAATCGTGTCATATTGATGAGAATAACGACAACAGTACTTACAATCGTAGATGCGAATGCGACAGCTTCGTCAAGTCCTCTTTGTCTAACCCTTGCCTGAAAGATCCACAACTTGGATAACAGTAGTTTCACTGATCACCCTCCTTTGGCTGACTGTGTGTTTCCTATGAGATCATAGGTTTCATGCTAGCAGTTCTTCCCCCTTTCCACCATCATAGAGCCTACTTATATAGGTCAAGAGAGGCTTAACCTCTTGAGTTATCTTTAGAACAAGTTGGGAACTTCCTCCTTAGATTAGGGATCTCTTGATGAGACCAAGAATTTGAATACAACTGCCTCCTAATCTCGAAATATCCTCCCCTTATTCTCCTCAACGGGCCAACTACTGCCCTAGATTAGGCAGTGCTCCCTTAGAAGGGGCATCAGAGCGCTATAGCACTCCCTGGTAAGCTTTACAGGAGTGCCAGTGCCTTCAAGATGAGAATCGCTCCTTCAGAGGGGGCAGGGGAGCGTTATAACACTCCCTGAAGCCTTGTAGGGGAGCGCCAATGCTCCTAAGGCTAGTATAGGGGAGCGCTCCCCCTCAAAACCTTTATTTCAGAGCTCTCTGCAGGTGTTAAGAGTTATTTGACTTCAGTAAACCAATTCTTCTTCTTCAAATCAAGCACATGAGGTGTTCTAAGTGTCTCCTTAGTGTCATCGGCATGGAAGTATTCTCGAACATCGTTTGTGACACTTGTGACCAACTTATGACACTTGCGAAAGTTGTAAGGAAGATGCGACACTTACGAAAATTGAGAGGAATATGTGACACTTATCTAGTTGAGTAATTTTGACGTGTAACAGAATGCCCCCCAAAGTATGAAGTTAGAATATGCCAAACCGAAATACTTTGTAGACATCCAAGCAAGGGTATAGACTTGGAGAACCTGACGGAAGCTGCACATAAACATCCAACAAATATCATGACATGTTTCAAAACCCAAGGCAGGCATACCTATGCTTGGGTGATCAAGACTTGGCAAGATATGGCCGCCATACAATACACTACGGATCCATAATTGTATTGATAAAAAGGTATAGCCACCGAAGATACAATGTGGATCTATACTTTGATGACTCGAACTGATCATAGCCACGAAGAATAAACAGTGGATCTACGAGACGACAAGACATAGCCACGACTAATACAAAGTGGATCTATGTGACAGTGTATGCGTTCTTTGTCCAATAGAAATTCCTTCGCAGCTTGGGAAAAGCATATATCAAAGTGATCGCTCAACCCAGGGTCTTCTTACCAATCCCAATATGGTACGAGTCTGGCCATGTGAATAGATGTCCTGATGTCGAACATGGAAGAAACCACTTGATTACCAGTCAATGGTGTGAACCGTTAACAAGCGCAAAGGAGATCACCATTAATGTCAATGATTCCCAAGGTACCCTAGTACATTCCAGCGAATGTGAATAGATGAGCTGAGGTCGAACATCCATGGAATCATTCGATCTATGTTCAATGATGTAAACCCACTATCGAATGTGAGGAGGCCTGCCATTGAGGCATGCAGGTCCTAAAGTACTAACTATTTTTTGAGCCTAATTCCTCGATAATGTGTTGAAGTCGACAGGAATAGAATCGTCGAGGGAGGGCCTTGATGTATCCCCTATCAACGACATGAAACAGACATGGAGATGTAATTGGCAGATCAAATGGACAGGGACTGACACAGGTTTTGAGGCAAGATATTTGGGATGGCTGACTCTTGAGGCGGATACTTCCCTTGAACACTGAGGCACAACAGCAAAACATGACATGGACCAAAACTATGCAGTGGGCATTGTGACTTGCGTCGGGTGACCCAAAGGAGTGAAAGGAACTCGAAGGATTGGCTCAGTGCAGAGGTTCGGCGGATTATGATATGTGCAAATGACAAAGTGACATGTTCAAGGGCGACTCTAAGAATTGCTGGATGATGTTCTCAAGAGACTTCTTGGCTTTCTCCTTTCAATTTTTCCCCCATCCAGATAGATGAGTACCTCTTTTTGATTTAATGAGCTCGAGGAGGATAACACATGCTCGATATAACTCACCTTCGGTAAGTTCTTCTTCCTTTGTTTAACAAACCGGAAGAAGTAACGGATCAGTCCCATATGGGTCTGTCGATGTGTTCTTTAACGAGTCCAAAGACAGAAAACTCGAAGGTTTTTCAGGATTATAGATTTTAGAAAAACGCTTAAAAGAGAACTCTCTCAGTTCCTTTTTCGTATAGTAGTCCAACGAGACAGAAAAAGGGTTAAACTATCACTCGAAGGAAGCCCTTTCTAACCTTTTAACGAGTGTGAAAGGAAGCAAGGTCACTCGAAAATCTTTTCATATTTAGAGAGTCTGAAAAGGGTTTAAAGGAGACTCCAGGGGGGTTCCTTTTTCGTGTGTTTGTATCTGTACGGGTCCGAAAAAGAGATAAAAGTTTACCCAGTTACGTTCTCATATTATCGAGCTCGAGAATGAACTAAGACTGTGCTCATAAGTGTGACAAGGTGAATAATCCATCAGGACTGCCAGGAAACCTGCGATGCCAAAACTACAAACCATGATTTAGTGAAGCCATTAGAGAAACCCAAAAAATGACTATACCTTATAAAAGATGAAAATTTATAAATGACAATTGATTTGAAATTTCATTTACCATTTCATTTTGCAAGGATTTTGGAGTAGTGGAGATTCTCGGTTTGAAGTGGATCTTGTTTTGTTCTCTGCCAGAGCTACGATCGACCATTTTGCTCGTCGTTCAAACCAGGTAGGTGTCCATCTTGTGATCTTTCAATTGCATGGTTTGGTATCCACTTTCATAGAATTATTTATTTTAAAACACGAAGCCCTAAGTCGCCCCAATTAGAACCAAATCGACCTCTTTAAACATCAATGGGAAAACAGGATTTGTTTTGCAAAAACGTTCTAGGAAAGGGTGGTTAAGATGTCAACGCCATAGAAGTCAATTAGATAGGTCGTTTTTTAGCAAAAAATCCATGGGAAATCCCCCACGCACGCCAACGCAGCCATAAAATCGTTTTGATCTTTTAAAACGTTTTTATCATTTTTTGATGAATGTTAAATGCTTAGGAGAGGGCGTGGTGGTTAAAAAGAGTGTGTGGTTACTTTTAGATGATGTGGGCATCTTATTTCATTTTTTAAATTGCTTTTGAAAATTGTCGAAATTGCCAAAATGTGGAACTAATGAATTTTTTATTTCTTTTCGTTTTGTAAGTAACTTCAGCAATCATGATTGAATGGAAAGAGAGGGAACATGAGATGGATGATTTAGCTGCCTTACGGAGTCCTCGTACACGGGCCGCTTTGTGAGCTTGTGATTTGCTCAAATTATTCAAGTTACAAAAAATGAAGAGAGAGATTTTATTGCTCGTGCATATGATTGGCCTCTGGGATGTTGCAGAACAAGGATTTAGAATCAGCACACAACTTTTAACCATTGAGTTAGAAGACGTGTACTTTCTGACCAGCCTCTCGAAAAGAGGGGTCCCCATATTGTTCTTCGGGTAGTGGGCACTACCTGAACAAGTGGACGTGTATCTGGCACACCACTGCATCCCAGGAGCAAGGCTGGTAGGGGGTAGAATCCCCATCAAGGATATTCAAGATTTTCCCCTCTGGTCTATACTGTTTTCTATTACGAGCATGACAGGCAGCACTAGAGCTCATCTGGCATCAAGATCATAGGTGGCTTACGGTGTTCAGTGGTTGGAACCAACACTGTTCAACTGGAGTGCAGTGTTCCTTCGAAATGTGAAGGAACAGATCTCACGATGCAGGACTGGATAGAAGCAGTTTGGTTATGGCTCGTTTTTGGTCTCTTTTTTTCTAGAACGCATCCCTCATATGCAGCCTCAGATAGCACTGGTGGTGCGACCAGTGGATGAACCTAGGATGGAGAGGTGGACTAGTCTGTCTCCAAGGCTAGTATCGGAGTCAGAGTTCCATTTCACTGGCGATTTCTTTGCCTGGCTAAGACGGTAGTACCTCTAGATAGAGGAATTCCCTTATGCTGAGGTAGATTTCCGCGGGAGCATGGACTTGATTTTGCCCACAGGGGAAGACTGGGATGAGTCAGGTAAGAGACTGAGCCCTACCTTGTCTAGTTTTTGTTTTTTTTAAGTTTTTGATGTATATATTTTTTTGGGTATGTAGAAGAGTTCTAACAGATGTATTTTTTTCAACATGCAGACAAGGGAGCAGTGCGTCCGGCTAATATACCGGTACCAGGACATCGTGGGGGCGTCCCAGTTGCAGTAGATCCGGTGGTACCAGTGATGGGTCTCCGGGAGGTTGAGAGAAACCTCCAAGGCCTTACGATGGGCATCCCTCCTCTGCGGAGGGAGGAAGTGCCTTTACATCTGCAGCGACACACTGTAGGAGTACCGGAGAATATCAATTCTCTATTGAGGCACGTAGTGCGCACAGTGGTGTGTTACTCATAGCACAATGTAGTGCGGGGAGATTAGAGTCTCTTCGGCGATCATATTTTGTATGCCTTGTCAGGCGACGTTGTATGGGTGGAAAGACCCAATATTTTGATCTTCTACATACTTTTTGATGTAATACAAACATTTCAGTCACGCCATATATATATATATATATATATATATATATACAGTTTCGAGTTTTTACAATGCCAATGATTTGTACATGATGATGTCTGTGATGTGTTTTAATTTACATGTGATGTACAATTTTGCTTTCCTTAAATCTTTTATGTGGGAAAGATATCGATCCATGATATAATTAGCTAACAAATCCGAAACACTATTAAGTTCTCTTGGAATGTGTCTATATTCAATGTAATCGAACATTCGTTCAAGACGGTGAACTTGCAAGTGTAGACGTTGTAGGATAGGACTACAGATGGCATAAATACGGTTGAGTTGATAAACCACGAGCTGGGAGTCTAAGTAAATAATGATACGAGAGATACCTAGGGGGGAGGCTTGAGTCAACAGTCCAATGACAGCGTGATATTCTACCATATTGTTGGTTGTTGGTCCTAAACAGATGCCTCCTGAACTCACCACCTCGTCAAACTGATAAATAACCCATGTTGCCAAAGCAATGTTTCGGGTATGTCGACTAGCGCCATCCACGAACCCAAAAAAGATAGGAAAGGAAGACGTCATCTGCGCATGAAAACACAGGCACAGTCATGAGTGGCAACGGTAAAGACTCGAGCACGCGAAAGAAATAGACACACCAAACTAAAATACAATAGTGTACAAAGTACAAATGCTAGGTGATCTAGGCATAGTACTTCTTAAGGTAAAGCCCGTTTCAGGGCTCTCCCAGGGAAATTCCATCATGATCAACTAATTCGTAGGCACCTTTGTGTAGGACACGCTTCACGATGTAAGGACCGTGCCACATAGGTTCTAACTTTCCTGTCCCCAATTTATCGTGAGCTTGGTCGTAAACGAGGACTAAGTCTCCTTTTGCGAAAGTCCGAGGGTGGACGGATTTGTCATATTGACTCTTAATTCATTTTTGATGTGCTTCATTGGCGAGAGCAGCATCGCGACGTGTTTCGTCTAGTTTGGATAGATACAAGAATCGTTCTTATTCAGCAGAAGTATGGGGTAGGAGTTCAATTTTTAGTTTGAGTGATGGAATCTCACACTCGATTGGTAGGACAGCTTCAATTCCATAGACCAACTGGAAAGGAGTAAATCCAGTTGAAGTTTTCACAGAGGTGCGATAGGCCCAGAGAGCGGAGAACAGTTGTAAATGCCATGATGTTTTGTTTTCCCCTACCATGCATTGGATCATGGTATTTAGGACTTTGTTGATAGCCTTGACTTGTCCATTCGCTTGGGGGTAGTAAGGGGATGAGTTTTCATGGAGAAAACCCAATTTGACATGTAACTCGCTCATCATCTGGTTTTTGAAGTGTGCACCATGGTCAGTGAAAATGGCGCATGGTACACCAAAACGAGTTATGATGTGGTTGAAGAGGAATAAAGCTGCAGTACGGCCATCATTCAGGAAGGTAGGAATAGCCTCAACCCATTTGGTGAAGTAGTCGACGGCGACGATGATGTAACCGTGCCCACCGGCTGAGGTAGGCTTACACTGCATGAAATCGATGCCCCATTTGGAAAAGGGTTCGATGGTGATAATGGGGTGTAGCGTTGTAGGGTGGGTGCATGCCTTCTTGTTAAAGATTTGGCAGGGTGGGCATTTTTTGACGGCCTCGATGCAATCTTTGAAAATCGAGGGCCAAAAGTAGCCAGCACGTAGGATTTTTTGGGTTGTGGCCATCCCGGAAAGGTGACTGCCACAGGCGCCAAGGTGACAATGGTTCAAAATGCGTTCAACCTCCTCATGAATCAGACATCGCCGAAGGATGGTGTCAATACCACGGCGATATAAAGTGTCACCGAGAACGATATAATGGCGAGAGTGATGGCGAATGCACCGATTCTCTTCGCGAGAGATATTGGGCTGAAAACGTTGGGTTTGAAGGTATAGGAGAATGTCTCTGTACCAAGGATCAGAGGTGCTAATGAGGAAGAGATATTCATCGGGGAGAGAATTTCTAGGTTCAATGTTTTCATCGGCACAAGGGAGAGCGCAAATGAGCTCGAAGAACACCAAGGATTTTTTGGCTTTAGCCTTCGTAAACTCAAGATCGAATTCTTGAAGAATAACGATCCATTTTGAATATTTGCCCCCAAGTACTTGACGTGGTACATAGGGTTGGAGTCTACGATTACCATGGTGGTACGTAACAATATGTAGTGGCGGAACCTTTGGACAGCGATGACGGCTGCCAGAGCCAGTTTCTCAACATGCGAATATCTAAGTTCGGGTCCAGATAAACTCTTGCTCAGATAATAAATCACATGTTCTTCGTCGTTGGGGTCTTCTTGAACTAACACCATCGCAATGGTGGAAGTGGAAGCAGCCAAGTAAAGGATATAATCCTTTGTATATTTGGGAGGATGTAAAAAAGGTGTGTGGGTCAAAGCGTGCTTAAGGGCATCTAATGACCATTGGGCGGTTGCATCCCAAATGAAAGGGACATTCTTTTGTAGTAACCGCATAAATCCTTTATTGATCTTGGCATAGTTGCAGATGAAACGGCGAAGAAAGTTTGCTTTACCTTGAAAACTTTGGAGTTGGGTTAAGTTGGTGGGTGGGGGTAAGGCTAAGATGGCCTTGATCTTTAAGGGATCCACCCTGATCCTGTCTTTGGAGATAATGAAACCGAGGAGTCGACCGGATTCGACAGCGAAAATGCATTTGTGTGGGTTCAAACGAATACGGTAGAACCTACATCGAAGAAATATTGCTCGTAAATGATCAATGTGATCGGATCGATTTATCGAATGGGCAGGTAAATCGTCGATATATGGTTCTGCTATATGTTTGATGTCATGAAAAGCGTACTGTAATAGTTTTGCCTCCCAACTGAACGGATAAGGATTGTAATAATCCGTGAGGATGAAAACCTCGTCCATCAAAGGCGCGTAACATGGTAGCGGATTTATTAAGGGCTGGTGATTTCAAACCTTTCCAACAGGCTAGAGACATGACACAGGTGGAGGCTCCCTCGTCCAGGATAGTCCAATGGATTTGTTGATTGTGAACAACAACATCGATTTGGAAATCTAGCTGGTGGGAGAGTCGCGGTTGATGGTCGTCCAGATTAAATGTGAGGTTGTTTGATGACTCGGGATCAAAAGCATCGATGGTGGCTAAGAGTGTTCTACGTTGGCTAGGGCAATGTTGTAGAACTTCCAAGGTGGACATGGCTCACGGAGCTTGGGCCAAATCTTCTACAATGTTGTAATTTTGGGCAGCCCATGAATTAGGATTGAAGGTAGATTTCCAGATGATTCTCTTAGGAGGGCATAAGATGGAGTCAAAGGAAGGTTTCTCAATCTGGAGTGGCCCGGATGGGGGGCTAACAGACGGAGGATTGACGGAGGGTGGCAACGGGTCTGACGAAGAACCGTTAGCAATCTTCGGCTTATCAGGTTTAACTGGCGTGTCATATGTCACAGAGCGAGTGGTTAGATTAACTCTATTAAACATGTAAATGTGGGCACTTGTCGAGGCCTCATCATGGGGTTGGTTGGAACTACCCCCCGGCGTGGGGATCTATGCAACCAATGATTGTCGCTGTGGAAAAGGCTGAGTAAGCACAGCGGGTTGTGAATTTACCTTGAAAAGTTTGGCCACTTCATCGCAATGTGGGCAGTCTTGAGTGTAGTGATCGTCTCCACAAATGAGACATGGGAATTTTGGTTTCCGCTATGGTTGTTTCTCGGCGGCAGGGGTTTGTGGTTGGGTTTTGGGTTGTTCATTGTTATTGTTTTCCTTTGGTTTATTTCTCACTTTCTTCTTGCCCCCAAGTTGTTGTGAAGGTGTTGATTGGACCACATTCTCATCAGAGACCTAAATTGGAGGGGGGGTCGAAGAGGGTGTAGTCGAGATGGGAGCAGCCGTTGAGGTGGGCCGCTGAATCGTTCCAGTAGACTAGGTGGTAGATTGAGTTTTGATGGAGCCAATAACTCCATCCGCATGGGAAGCGGTCGATGGTTTGGATGGATCGTTAGTGGCACGGGTAGCGTTCGGTATCAACTCATATAGAGTATCGGATTGTGAATAGACTAAGTCTAAGTACTGAGCTCGGGAAATGGCTTCTTCCTCGGTGAGGACACCAACCATGGAAACATCATGAGCAATCTGGGGCAACAATGATTTCGTGAACCATTCCGCTAACAATTGATCAGGAATGACCGCTTTGATTAGCCTTCGTCATCGTCTCCATTCATGAATATGGTCGGAGATGTGTACAGAAGTTGTCTGACGAAGGGAGGTTAATAGTCCAGTACCTGTCTCATATCGAATGGGTAGTTGGAAGTGTGTGAGGAAGGACATGGCGAGGGAGTTGAAATCGTGAAAAGACGTGCATGGTAATTCAATGTACCATTTCGCCGCAGAACCCGTAAGTGTTCTTTGGAAAAGATGCAAACGAATCGAATCGTCCATGAGGGAGTTGGATGAACACCACAAATGGAAAGTCATCACGTGGTTGTTCGGGTCTTCTCCAGACTTTCCATCAAATTTTGGGATATCAGAAGGAAGTTTAGCTGGGATAGCTGGCCAAACCGGAGAATGATAAATAGGATCATTCGTTAACCGAGACAAGTCTGGAAGATCCAGGGTAGCTAGAAAAGGTAGTTGTCGGTTAACCTGTGGGTAATGTTGGTGTGGCAAAGGGACACCAGTGGGGCCCAATACTGGGTTATGTGGATAATTATAACTAGTGGTCCCTCACATATGAGGTTGGTTTTGACCAAGGTACACAGGATTTGAGATGTTTTGAGAAGTCTGTGTGAGCGGAGGATAACCGGATGGGTTTTGTGGGTCATAGGGTGGGTTTGGCATTTGTCCATAAGGGGGTTGTTGCGGAGTCTGGACATTTTTTCCTGTCGAGAACTGTGGATTTCCTTGAAAAAGGACGTTCCACGGATTGGGTGTGGCGGACACATTTTGTCCTTGTGGTTGATGGTGAACTCCAGATTGAGGCTGCCCCCTAGCATGAGGGTGCCCCCCGAATGGAATTTGTCCTCCGGTGGGAGGATGCCTCCCAGTTTGAGGTAGAGTTCCCAGGATTTGAGAGCCAGACGTCAATGACTGACCGGTGCCGCCGAGCAGGATAGGACCACCAAGACCGATCCCTCCGGGTTGTTGGATAGGTATGGAACTTCCCAGTATAACTTGGGTAGTAGTTTGGGCAGTGATAACGGTGGAAGCATTCAGTGCCCTAAATCCAAAAGGGACTGTAGGTCTTGGTGTTACAAGTGTGCCAATCGAGGCTTGATTAACCACCACGTTGCCAGCGAGAATAGTCGGAATGTACAGGACCATTGTAGAATGGGCCCTCTGGAGGGGAATAGTGGACCTTGGGCCAACGAACCGTATGTTTGGACCAATGGGTGGTGTGGCTGTAAAAGTGGTGGTACCGGTGAAATGATTTGGAGGTACGGTGTAGGAAAAAGGTACGTCAGCACCTTCTCCAGTTCCATAAAGATCTCGCACCAGTCGTGGTGGACTTCGAACAATGTCTGCGGTCCAAAAAGGGTCATTGGCTAAAGGGTTTTGAGAAGACCCCGCCGGAATGTCAGAAGGATTGACGACAACAAATTCTCCAGCGGAATTCAGGTGGAGGATCTGTTGTTCGAAATTCAGGTAAGCTTCCGGAGATTCTGAAACAATTCAAAAATTCTCCAAAGGAATGGGAACTTCTTCCTGGGAAGTTGTAGTATTTTGAACCTCGCTCTATTGAGGAGATTCCTCCATAGAATGAGGGGGTAAAGGGGTATTTCCTTCCATATTTTTTGGAGGAAATCCATGTAGCCTCCGCGAACGGTGTGGAGGGTCGATGTTGGCAAAGAAGAGTCAGTGAAAGAGATCTATGGACAACTAATGAAAAGAAACAACACATGCTAAAGAATCTAAGAATCACAACCAAGCAAACAGGACCTTCTTTTGATGACCGTACTAGTTGGTGATGAAATCCAATATCGCGTGATCAAGTCCAGAAGGGGAAGGGATAGGATGGAACAGTTATAGTGGCGACCTGCTTATCGTACTTATGCCTTGGTGCAAGCTTCCACGCAATAATTGTGGATTTACCCTCCAAGGAGCCCGAGTGAGTTTGACCAATGTCCGCTCCAGGTACAGTGAGACTTCCCGTCACCGTCACCTTGTGTAAGGCCCTAAAGATTATGGCTACTAAGGTTACTAATTCGTAGTCAGCCCCTGGGCGGGAACAGTCGACAGTCCGATCCGAACGTACGGGAAGGGTATTGAGCCTGAAATCAGCTAAAAGGCTTCCATGCAATAATTGTGGATTTACCTCAAAGTGACCCCCATAATACGATCTGACCACCACAATCAGTTAAACCACGGAGGGTTAGTCCCCATAGCTCACCTGAATGCGACCTCGTGCGTAACCCCTGTGTGAGAGGGGGATCCCAGGCAGACTTATACGATAATTGGATTTGACTCTCCCTAACTCAGGATGCTACTGTTTTTTTTGAGAAACTTTGGAGAGTTATTCTCATAGCCTAATCCAAAGTACTAAGCCTAGTCTACTGTTGGTGGAGGATCCTAGAAAAGAAAAAGTTCTAAATAATTTTTAATTAGCGTTGATTTTATGGTTGTTCTTTATGAAAAGGGGTGCATGGGAGTGAAACAAATGGAATTATGACTCAGACCCAAAGAATACATCGAATATGATAAGCAGTCATTTCCTTTTGATGAACATCTATCTAAGGGAGAGAGAGAGTTTTTTTCACTAACAAGCACAAATAAGGAATGCCCTCAAACAATTCTTTTCTCAATCAAATCCTGATGCGATGCTAAAACTTTTGAGATGCCTTCTAACATGCACAATCAACCATGAAGATGCTTTTTATTGTTTGCATATGAATAATGATCAATTCAACACAATTCTTGTCTCGCTAATTATCTTCTTGTATGAATGAAAACCAAACTGGCACAAGCAAAAGTCATGCAAACAATACACCCTTTCATTACAATCAAAACGAAAAGCGAAAGAAAAGAAACAATCAAAGAGAGAAACAAACTTCACACCCAAAAGAGAAAGTTGAAGAACAATGATCTTAACTAAAATTAAGATGAAGGGTTCTGTAGGCCTTTTAATGACCTTCACCAGGGTTTTTACTCAGTTAAACAGAGAGAAAGACAATGCATGGGTCTCAAACTCCAAATGACAGAAAAACTCAATAACAATGGCAAATAAGGATACAAAATCCAAATAGAAAGATGTTCGTTCTTCAAAAAGACAGATGTCAAGGCTGAAAGAGAAGAAGGGTTGACTCACAAGGTTACCCAGCAGAAGAAACATGGAGGCAAAACCCACAAAAAGCAATTCTGAAAGGTTTTCTGGCCAAAAGAGGGCTGGCGCTCTATTGCCAAAGGTAAGGAGCATTATAACGCTCTGTGCAAGGCTATGGGGGAGCACTGGAGCTCTGTTAACACTAGGACAGGGGCGCCAGGCTAAAAAACTCCCAAAAATGTCAAAAAATTCCAAAAATTGGAATCCAAACTCGACAACTATGCTGAGTATGATGGGGTAGGGAGCCAATCAGCTCATGAAACCAATCAAAAGAGGAGTGAACCAGGTCTGAAACAATCAAGGGGTAGAACAAGGTCAATGAGGAGAAATCAAAACAAGAAGTTTCGATTTGAGGCTATCTCCACAGTGGAGTTGCCAGTTTCTGTTGTAGGAAAATCTCCCTGTGGACAGGTAGATTGCCTCTAAGAGCTTGACCCTAACTCTAGACAGAAAATGCTTAACGTGGACACTGACTTCCTTTCAAATCTATCTAAACTAACACATGAGAAGGAAGGGTAACAGAAGTACCTCTTTATCGACGTTTGTCCCTGTACACTCCGAGTTGCGCTCTAATCCTTTGCTCCTCGCTGAGTTCTGCAGACAAACAAGATACAACCACTTCCTACTCTATTGATGTTAGCTTGAAAACAGATCTATCGATTAATGATAAGTTCATGCAACATTAGACACAAACTAGAAAGAAACAGGCCAAGCGTGTCATATTGATGAGAATAACGACAGCAGTACTTACAATCATAGATGCGAATGCGACAGCTTCGTCAAGTCCTCTTCGTCTAACCCTTGCCTGAAAGATCCACAACTTGGATAATAGCAGTTTCACTGATCACCCTCCTTTGGATGACTGTGTGTTTCCTATGAGATCATAGGTTTCATGATAGCAGTTCTTCCCCCTTTCCACCATCATAGAGCCTGCTTATATAGGTCAAGAGAGGCTTAACCTCTTGAGTTATCTTTAGAACAAGTTGGGAACTTCCTCCTTAGATCAGGGATCTCTTGATGAGACCAAGAATTCGAATACAACTGCCTCCTAATCTCGAAAGATCCTCCCCTTATTCTCCTCAACGGGCCAACTACTGCACCAGATTAGGCAGCGCTCCCTTAGAAGGGGCATCAGAGCACTATAGCGCTCCCTGGTGAGCTTTAGGGGAGCGCCAGCACCTTCAAGATGAGCAGCGCTCCTTCAGAGGGGGCAGGGGAGCGTTATAACGCTCCCTGAAGCCTTGTAGGGGAGCGTTAACGCTCTTAAGGCTGGTATAGGGGAGCGCTCCCCCTCAAAACCTTTATTTCAGAGCTCTCTGCAGGTGTTAAGAGTTATTTGACTTCAGTAAACCATTTCTTCTTCTTCAAATCAAGCACATGAGGTGTTCTAAGTGTCTCCTTAGTGTCGTCGGCATGGCAGTATGCTCGAACATCATTTGCGCACTTGTGACCAACTTGCGACACTTGCAAAAGTTGTAAGGAAGATGTGACACTTATGAAAATTGAGAGGAATATGTGACACTTATCCAGTTGAGTAATTTTGACGTGTAACAACTACCTAAACTTAAAGACTTAAAGTTGTTGTCTAAACATTCTACATTTTGGGATTTTTCACTGCAATTTGGTGATATAAAGAAATCACAATTTTCTATTCTTTAAATTGCATTTCTAAATGAATAAATGGATTTAGCGTACTTAAAAACCCTTGGAGCATTAGATTATACAAAATTAACCACTCAAATATCGAAATTATTTAGTGAACTTTTTACGTTACATTGGATTTTGAAAAGTTCGAGATTTTTTCCAACTAATACTCCCTAACAAACAAACAAAAAACGATCCACTATGTTCACATGCATTTGGAGGTCTTAAAGAAGATACAAAAGTATGATGTTTCAAGTGGCATTAACTATTTACCTTATGCCATTTCATGTGAGAAATGAGGCCTTATAAGATCTCGAATTATGTTTAACCTTCACGTACGATCCCATCCACGTCATTATATTTACCTTTATTTTGATTTTTTTCCAAAAGAAAAATTTCTTATTGTATTAATAATATATGGTAAAAACCAATATTACATTCACTGCTTCCCATGATGTAGACAATGCACCAGTCCCAAATACATGGTAATCTTGCCAAATATACAAGATAGACAACTCAAAAATAAAGCCTTAGATTCAGATCTATGACTATATAGATATTAAAAAATCTATCTATCGACATATTGATCAAAATGCCAAAAAAAGTCTTGTACTGTATCTCTCATGACCACTAATATAAATATATATGTTGTGTCGCCCCCACCTAGCCATCTATCTACTGGTAGTAAGTCAAATTCCCCACATGTTCTTTTAGAGAACTTTTGGAAAGAAGATCACCCTCCTCATTTAATTCTCTGAAAATATGAGTGAAATTGATATGTGTAAAGCCTTTAATGAGTTCGAAGATTCTATCTTTCTAGCATTTTGGGGCAATAACTTGTAACTTGCCTTTATTGTTAAGCCAGTCTATAATAATTGTGGAATCTCCCAAAACTTGTAGATCCAGAATATTAATTCTGGTAGCCAGAGTAAGAGTAGCCCAGGCTCCAAGAAGTTCTGCTTTGGTATTTGTACCCTCACCACAATTGTAGGTCCAAGAAAAATTGGTATGATCTGTGAGCTTGATCATACCTCCTGCTCCACATTGAAGACCATAGTTTTGTGAGGCACCATCAAACCATGCAGTATTCCTACCCTATTGATAGGTAGGCTGTAAAAAGTGCGGAGAAGGATCCTTCAATGTTGTTAAACTCTCCAAACCTCCCAGAGTCTTGTAGCAGATAACATTGATAGAAGGGGGAATCTGATCAAAGATAGTCCTATTGTGCTCCAACCAGATGTGCCAGTTGACCAAGACAGGAAGATGTGGATATAGTGACTCTTCCTTTTCCCAGTCCTCCAAACAATTCTCCAGTGAGGAGCCTGACCGGGTAGACCGAAGCTTGAGGGAAAAAGAGAGCTTGCATCATACTTGTTGTGTAAAAGTATAGTCGATAAAAATATGTGTAACAGATTCAGTATTCAAACAAAAAAGAAGGAAAATATTAGGTCCCTCCCAACCCCGACGTAATAGATTGTCCCAGGTCAATATCTTATTAGATGCAGCTAGCCAAGTAAAAAGTTTGATTTTCAAAAGAATATTCCAATGCTAAAGTTGCTTCTTCCAGCTTGTACACTTCTGGATCCAAATGGTAGAAGCAATGACATAATATAAATTCTTAGCGGATAAGTTACCAGAAAAATTGCCTTCATTCCATAGAAGTACATCATCTTGTTCCCTGAGTTGTATCCCCGCTCCAAGTAGTTCCTTACAGTAATGTTTCCATTCAATAGCCAAGTCCCCCAAAAGATCCAAGTCTGTGCAGTTCTTCCACCGGGAACTGAGAGACCCCTGGTCTGTAGGTCCCTTGGCTTGGAAGAGATAATATATATGATGTCCATGTAATTTATTCAGGAGCTCCAATGACAAATATGCAGTAGTCCCCAATCCCAGAATAACATCCCTACCAATATGGATTGTGTGGCCCGATCCAGGTTTCCAACATAACCAATGCTGGATGATATGTAAATACTTCAGACGTGATCTCCAGATCAAGGAAGAATTTCTTGGACTGTTAAATGTATGTCTGAGCCAACTCGGGATAGAAATGTGTGAAATGTATTTACCAATAATAACCCTATGCCAAATCCCATCTTGTGACAACACATGCTAGAGTGAATTGGATGTCAGAGATTTATTAAATAGAAAGATATTTCTCAACCCCCAACCACCCACCAATTTAGGTTTAGCAATAGAATCCCATCGAAAAAGATGATGATTCTTTTTTTCACTACCACCCATCCAAAGAAAAATGAAAATCAACTGACGAAACCTTTTTAATACGGTGACAGGAATAACAACCAATGCCATCCAGTAGATTGCCTGGCTCTCCAAGACTGATTTAATAAGAACAAATCTCCCTCCAAGCGTTAACCACCTATTGCACCAATGCACAATCCTTTTTTCAAATTTAATGAGTAACCAACACCAATCCACCACTTTATAACAGCTTGGTTTGAGGAAATAACCAAGATATCTCAAACCAACCGAGATCTCTATAAAGTTGTACAAGAAGATTTTCTTGTAAGTGTCTAAGTCCACCTTTGTAAGCCCCGAGTAGTGTAAAGTAGATTTGGTCACATTGATCTGGAGCCTTCAAGCTCAACAAAAGATTTTGAGAATGGATTTTATCTCCTTCCATTCTTGTGAATTAGCTCTGGTCAAAATAAGAACATCATCCATGAAAAAAATATGCAGAATCTTAACCAGTCTTGAGACCTTAATACCTATAAGTCTCCCTGCTTGTTGACTATTTTTGAGTAAAATTCGTAGTCCTTCCATATCCAAGATGAACAACAGGGGTGAGAGAGGGAAACCCTGCCTCAAACCTCTCTCATTATGGAAGAAAGGGGTTTCCTCCCCATTCGCCAGAACCGCTATGGTCGCACTAGTAACACAACCCATAATCCACCTCGTGAAATGAAGACCAAAACTAGATTGAAGAAGTATTGATCTGAGGAAGTCCCAATTAATACAATCAAATTCTTTTTTGAGATCTAACTTTAAAATAAGTTCCTGTAGATTTTTATGTTTGATGTTGCATAACACTTTCTATGCAGTTCCAATGGCATCCAGAATCTATCGTCCTTTAAGGAAACCCAGTTTTTCTCCAAAGATAATTCTTGATAAGTAAGGTTTTATCCTATTATCTGTTAATGTTTATGCCATTGTTATAGTTCTTTGCATTTCATAAGATAAGAGCATAATAAGAACAATATCACTGAGAAATACACATTCACAAGAGACGCAACATTTATCCTGGGAAACCCTCTAGGGGAAGAAAACCCAACAAAAACTTCCTTATCATAAATAGCTTGTACAATGTTCAAGAGATAACTCAAACCAATATAGAAAGTCCTCCCCAAGAGATGTGCCACTCTTCTTCTCCTCTCTCCAACTTCTAATTGAAGCTTGCCTCATAAGAGAATGAGCAAGTGAGTTGTGTGTAAGAAGTGAGGCGCTAGCCTCTTATTTATATCAACCTGGCATGTGTGAAAGGTCACCATCTGGCAGGGCCGACCTCTCACTCTAGGTGGGTAAACCCACCTTTAATTAATTATGGGTCTTCCATTATAACTGTTGGGGCCAACTTCTTATTCTGCACTTTGTAATTGTCTAATGACCAATCCGCAAAAGGGGATTTGGTCCTTATACAATTACCGACATGATTAATCCTCAATGGGGATTAATCCAATAACAATAATAATAATAATGACATGATTAATCCACAATGGGGATTTAATCCAATAACAATAATGACATGATTAATCCACAATGGGGATTTAATCCAATAACAAAATAATAATAAGAATGCTCTTCGCAGTTACATTATTTCAACACTCCCCCTTAACAAGAAGGGTATTCTTCATCAGCATCAGGTGAGAGAGGTCTACATCATCAGTGGCATCTGGAGGACAGTATCATCAATATCATCTTGAACCATTGTCTAGCACATTTACAAGTCATCGAAAGTTTTCTTCATCAGCAGCATCATCATTCTCGAAAGAATGCTATAATCATCTGCATCAAATATATATCAGTAAAAATGATACCTCATCACAACACTAGGCTGGAAAATCACAGTAATACACTAGCTCAATGTCACAGTGGTTAAGTTGGTAGCTCAGTTTCAGTCACATCTTGCTTTACATCTAACAACTAGGTCAGAAGCAAGTAATATCATCATCTTGCTTTACGTCTAACAACTAGGTCAGAAGTGAGGAATCACAGCGTCATGCTTTATGTCTAACAACTAGGTCAGAAGCATGACTCATCTTGCTTTATGTCTAACAATGAGGTCAAAAGCAAGGAACACATCAACATCTCGATTTACGTCTAACAACGAGGTCAGAAGCGAGGAATCATCGGCGTTATGTTTTACGTCTAAAAACTAGGTCAGAAGCATAACTCATCTTGCTTTACGTCTAACAACGAGGTCAGAAGCAAGGAACACACGGCGTCATGCTTTATGTCTATCAACGATGTCAGAAGCATGACTCATCTTGCTTTACGTCTAACAACTAGGTCAGAAGCAAGGAATCATCGACGTTGTGCTTTACGTCTAACAACTAGGTCAGAAGCATAACTCATCTTGCTTTACGTCTAACAACGAGGTTAGAAGAAAGGATCACACAACGTCATGATTTACATCTAACAGCAAGGTCAGAAGCATGACTCATCTTTCTTTACGTCTAACAACGAGGTCAGAAGCAAGGAATACATCTACTCCCCCTTTCAAGGAAGGTCCTTTCGGATAATACCAAGCTTATCTCAAAAGTGTTCAAACTTTACACGAGATAGAGGCTTAGTCATCACATCAGCAACCTGTTCATATGTGCTAATGTACTGGAGCTTCAAGGCTCCTCTCTGTACCATGTTGCGGATGAAATGATAGCGGATCTCTATGTGCTTCGACCTGTCATGGAACACAGGATTCTCTATCATTTTAATATAGCTTTGATTGTCACATAGAATTGCGGTTGCTCTCATCTCCAAATCAAATAGGCCTGTCAGCAACTTTCGAATCCATATTGCTTCGCTGCTAGCAGAACATGCGGAAATGTACTCTGCTTCCACTGTGATGAGAGAAATATTGGATTGCTTCCTACTCTCCCACGAGATCATAGCTGATCCCAAACTGAAACAACATCCGAAAGTGTTTTTTCTGTCAGCAATGCTTCCTGCCCAATCTACATCAGTATATCCACTTAGTGTGAAGTCATGATCTCCATCATAGCTGAGACCATAATCCATTGTACCTTTAAGGTACCTCATCACATGTTTTGTAGCCACTAAATGAAAATGTTTGGGCTCTACCAGAAACTGACTCAAGGTGTTCACTGCAAAACAGATGTCTGGTCTGGTGTTCATCAAGTACATCATCGATCCAATAATCTGTCTGTACAGAGTGGCATCTATCAAATCTGACGAAGTATCGACCAACAGCTTCAGCTTCGCTTCCATGGGTGTATTCATGGACTTGAATTCTAGCATGTCGAATCTCTTTAAGATTTCGACCGTGTACTTCCCTTGGTTAAGGAAGATTCTTTCCGGACTCTGCCATACCTCAAGACCTAATAAGTAATGCATTAGGCCAAGGTCTTTCATTTCAAATTCAGTGGCAAGTCTCTGTTTACATTCAGCGATGAGCTTTTCTTCTCCAATTAAGAATAAGTCATCCACATACGGTAATAGTATTACTGGTTCATTCTCCATGATCTTGAAGTAGAGATTTGAATCTACTTTACTCTTGGTAAAGCCCAAGCTTGTCAAGAAACTGTCTATATGGCCATACCAAGCTCTGGGAGCTTTCTTCAATCCATATAAGGCTTTCTTCAATCGACAGACATGAGAGTTCTTATCTTCAACCTTAAATCCTTGGGGTTGCTCTATATACACTTCCTCTTCAATGATACCATTCACAAAAGCTTCCTTCACATCCATCTGGTGCAGCTTCCATTTCATCTTGGTAGCAAGAGCTATAATGGTTCTGATTGAAGTGTATCTAGCCACAGAAGCGAATGTCTCTTCATAGTTGATTCCTTCTTTCTGGGAAAATCCACGAACGAGAAATCTTGCTTTGTATTTCTCAATACTTCCATCAGCAGCATGTTTTATCTTGAAGAGCCATTTTGATGATACCACATCCTTACCTTTTGGTCTAGGAATAATTTCCCATACATCATTCTTCATTATGGATTGGTATTCCTCTGTCATGGCATCTGCCCATTCCTTCTTTTGGATGGCCTCTTCAAAACATGTGGGTTCTTCATCAAGTAGATTGCACATCAAGGCCATGTAACTGGAGAATGGCTTTGGTCTCTTCACCTATCTCGTGGTTCCTTCTGGAAAACCATACTTCTCTCCATCTTGAATAAGCTCTCTTTCCCAAGAAGGATTTAATTTATGGGAGAAGGTCATTTGAGGAGTTTCTTGAACTTCTGTGATATCATGATCTTCAGGAGTCTCCTCATCAGGGGAAGTTATGACTTCCCTTATAGGTTTTGCAGCTCTGGGAAATTCCCTCACGGATTTTGTCGTCCTGGGATTTACAGGTTCCTCTTCATATACCTCTTCAAGCTGGCATCTTCTTGATTTCTTAAGTGCATCTTCTTCATCAAAGGTCACGTCCTTGTTGATCTCAATATGGTGGTGACCAGGTATGTAGATTTTGAAGGCCTTGGATACCTCACAGTATCCCACAAATATTCCCTTCTTTCCAGAGGGTTCCAGCTTGTTTCTTTTCTCTTTCGGTATATGGATAAACACTCGACAGCCAAATATTTTGAGATGGCTTACCTCTGGCTTCTTTCCGGTGAACATTTCTTCTGGGGTCTTGAACCCAAGTGCACTATGGGGCAATCGGTTCTGCACATAAACAATTGTCATTGCTACTTCTGCCCATAAGCACATAGGAAGATATTGATCTTCATAGCTTCCATCATGGTTCTGTTCTTCCATTCATTTACACGGTTTTGTTGGAGATCTTGATCCCAACATCTTTGTAGATATTCACGAATTCTTTTGAGGTATAGTTTCCTCCATTATCCGACCTGAGTATCTTAATCTTCCTTACAGAAGGGTTCTCTTATCAAGGCTTTGAATTCCTTGATCTTGTTGAACACTTCAAATATATCTAGGTCTTTTATGAGAATAATCATTAATGAATGATACATAGTATACATACCCATTAATGGAGGATGATGGCATTAGGCCACATACATCTGAATGAATGAGTTCTAGGACTCCTTCTGCCTTGTTTTCCCTCTTCGAAAACGGGTTCTTGACGTTCTTCCCTTGTGCACATCCATCGCATACGCCTTCATGGTCACCTTTGAGTTTTGGTAAACCTGTGACAACTTTGCATATGTATGGTAGCGCCTTGTAGTTGATGTGAGCTTAATCTTCTAGTGTTCACATGGATTCTTCAATAGCGTGGGTCATGGTAGCTTCTGAGTGACCCACCTTCTTCTTTTCCACTGATGATTTCTTCATTTATGATTTCTTATTTAGCATGTTGCCTTCTGCAACCTTCGCTATAGCTTCCTCATGTGACCTGGAGCAAGGTCAACAAAACAACAAGAAAGAATAATTTCCTTCTTGATAATATAAAGCAATATCACGAACAATCATCACAGTAGCTCCTTTAGAGCTTATTACTTATAATTTAGCAAATATTAAAGGTAAGGAATACAATATGAAATGGGGTCAACACTCTCATAGTGTTGTGACCAAGCATTCTTCCATGGCAACCTGGAACTAACACACAAGGTTTCTCCTAGAGGAGGTGTTAGTCATATCAGACAAAGTATTCTCACATGTTATCAAGTATAATACTTTACGACGATTTTTATCTCAACTAAATTCATTAGCTTGTCATGTGTACCTTTGAATCTTGATTAATCAAACCTGGAGCCTTGTACTCAAGAGTGAGTGCTTGCTTTTTTTCCAAGTCTCCTTCACTCAAGTGACGAGTACTTTCTTCAACCTGTCTATTGTACTAAGACAATATGCTATCTTGACAAAAGGTTAGGTTAGAGGATAAGCTCTATGATCAACTTTTAATCCTTCTAATGATTTGATCATAGCTTCAACATGCAACACTGATCAAGATAATTTCATAACAAATAGATGCATATTAGAAGAATCACACCTGGGTTGCATCATTCCTTTGAATGTGTTGGATCTTGAGATCCTTCTGGATCTATGACAAAAGATCCCTTCTCCTGCAAATACTCTTTAAGGTTTAACCATTAACCATATGTGAGTACATACCTTAGATAGAATTTGCAGGCAGTGGCCCCATTTGGTAGCAGTGGTAATCATTACCAAAAACTTCAAGAGTGATTGCAACTAGTTCTATGGCTGCAACTGCAACTGCAACTTAGGGTTTTATGAGGAAACCCTAATTTTTCAAACTTTGAATTTTGAAATTCTGATCCAGGGGATAGATGCACTGGGCTGAGGCGAGTTAGCTGGTGCAGTCGGAATTTCGAAAATCTAACTTTTACACCTTCAAATCTGATTTGTGGATTTCTGGACTGGTGCTTCTGGTTTTCTGGTACTTCTGGTACTCTGGAACTTCTAGTACTTCTGGTACTCTGGTTTTTTGGTTTTCTGGTACTTTGTGAAACTAGGGTTTCACTTTCCAGGAGATCTAGCCACTGAAAAGGTGTGCTCTAAGTGCCAAAATGATCCTTAGGGGAGGGCACAAATTTCTAGGATGTTAGGGAGCTGAAAATACTCACTTTTGCAAAACCCTAATTTTGGGGTACGGTAACAGTGATGTTTTTCCTCTTGCAAATTGTGCTTCCTTCAGGTTGGCTTTGATTCCATGTTAATGTTTATGCCATTATTATAGTTCTTTTCATTTCATAAGATAAGAGCATAATAAGAACAAGATCACTGAGAAATACACATTCACAAGAGACACAACATTTATCCTGGGAAACCCTCTAGGGAAAGAAAACCCAGCAAAAACTTCCTTATCATAAATAGCTTGTACAATGTTCAAGAGATAACTCAAACCAATACATAAAGTCCTCCCCAAGAGATGTGTCACTCTTCTTCTCCTCTCTCCAACTTCTAATTGCAGCTTGCCTCATAAGAGAATGAGCAAGTGAGTTGTGTGTAAGAAGTGAGGTGCTAGCCTCTTATTTATATCAACCTGGCACATGTGAAAGGTCACCATCTGGCAGGGCCAACCTCTCACTCTGGGTGGGTATACCCACCTTTAATTAATTATGGGTCTTCCATTATAACTGTTGGGGCCAACTTCTTATTCTGCACTTTGTAATTGTCCGATGACCAATCCACAAAAGGGGATTTGGTCCTTATACAATTACCGACATGATTAATCCTCAATGGGGATTAATCCAATAACAATAATAATAATAATGACATGATTAATCCGCAATGGGGATTTAACCAAATAACAATAATGACATGATTAATCCACAATGGGGATTTAATCCAATAACAAAATAATAATAAGAATGCTCTTCGCAGTTACATTATTTCAACATTATCTAGGACTTTGGTAATAATTTTATAGCAAAGGTTGTATAGAGCGATAGGCCTATAGTCGCCTATGGAAACCGATAGGTTGGTAACAAGAATAAGTGTCAAGAAGGTATATTTTAATGCTCAATTGACCACGCCTCTGATCCTGGTGTCCTCAACCATATCACAGGTCATCGCCAACAAGTTCAAGAAGTGAAGATAAAACTCAATAGTCCAACCATCCGGTTCGGGGATTTTGTCCCTTTTGAATGAATTTAGAACTTTCCATATATCCTCTTTTGTACAGGATCCATTAAGTTGTTTGGCCTCCACCTCACTAACAAGTCTAGGAAAAAGTCCAGTGATGGTTGCTTGGTCATGAAAATTTGTAAGTCCCGGATCACTATAAGAATTTTTGAAGTAATGGTAAGCCTCTGGAATCAGCTTGTCCCGTCCTGTGATAATGTCAGCTGTATCCATTTTTAATTCCCAAATATGCTTGTGATTTCTCCTGTAGCTTGCAAAGTGGTGAAAAAACTTAGTATTTCGATCTCCACACTTGATCCAGATAGCTCTACTCTTCTGACGTCAAAGTGCTTCCTTGACCAGTAAGAGCTTGTTCCTCTCCTCCTATAGAGTCTTCAAGAATAGTCGATATAGTACCCACAGATTGTTCCAGGATCAATGACTATATACTTTCTTCCAGTTGTGAGAGTCTAAAAGTATTCTTAATTTTCTGATGATGAGCCCAACTTTTAACTTACTATTTTAAGTGTTTCAGTTTCCATGCTAGACGTCTTTATAAGTCAACTTCTTGTAGAAAAGCTTGGTCAGACCAAACCTGAGTGACTAGCCATGCAAAATCTTGGTTCTGTAATCACACTGGATTGAATTTAAAAGGATAAGTCGACCGATGAGAGGATGAATCAAGTTGTAGGAAGATAGGAGCATGGTCCAAGAGGAATGAATATTCAACCCATGATCTGTATCTTTCTGAAAGTTGAAGAAGATTTTCAGAAATGAAAACACTATCCAGTCTCTTAGAGATATTCTTCGAACCAGTTCTACCATTCCTCCAAGTAGGAACCGCAGCAGCCGGCAATAAATCCACAAGTTTGTTGTTTAGGAAAATCTCTTTTAACTATAAGGTTGTCGGATCTTGTAGAGAAGAGTCCCCCCACACCTCTTCAACTGATAAAGTAAAATTAAAATCACCCATGGCTATAAGATTAGGTTTATCCAGAAGGACAAGTGCAGAGACTTTTGTCCAAAATGCAATCCTGTTAGTACAAGGGCCATAAACATTGAGAATATTAACCTATATTTTGTTTGTACAACAAGTACCTGTCATCAAAATACCGCCACATCATAAGAAAGGTTCCAGCGCAAACTTAATGGGATCCCAAGCAATAAGTAACCCACTTGATATTCCCACTGAGCTTATAGCACTAACAAAACACTGTGGTCTTAAGCTACTGATGAATGCCCAAGCTCACTACTCATCGACTAGAGTTTCTTGTAAAAAGATGATGCCAGGAAGAGTTCTGTCAATAAGTCTCCTCGGGGAGGCCTTTTTGATGGTCCCACCCACCCCTCTGATATTAAGGGAGAAAATTATCATGATCGAGACCTTGCTAGGGCTTTAATGCCTCTAATTTCCCTAAGGTCAGAAGAGTCTGTAGAGTAAGAAGTCAGAAGAGTAACAAAAGTAGAAGCCTTTCTACGAACACTACGGGTTTTTATTGGTGAACTTTCCAGTCCCAAAACATGAGACCTAGTGTAGTCTTTCCTAGTTGTGTCACCAGTGTTATCACAGGGAGTAGAAGTAGGGAAATTCGAGCTCTCTCGGATGATCGGAGACCTACCCTGATATGTAGGAATAGGAATCGATAACATCGTCTCAACTGAGGTAGGAGCCTGTGTAGTAAGTAAGTTCCCGAGAGTAGTGTGGCCAGATGTCAAACTTCTAAAGTCTGTGGGAGCATCCCCAACAAACTCAGAGTCACTTGTGGGTAGAACAACAACAGTAAGGGTGGCAGGACTAGTCGAGTGAAAAGGGATAGTAGGTAAGGTGACCCCACCGAGAGCCAAAGAAGGAGCCCTTCCGTCTTGGGAGGATGACGACAGTTGTGGGATAGGTAAGGTTAGAGAGGTCTCTCGCTCCATAGAAGGTGAAGGAGGAATGGATAGAATCTCCAAAGGTTCAGACGAGGTCATTTGCAAGGGTCCCATCCCCTAGATTACAGATGAGTCCAAATAATTCCTTTCCCAAGAAGATACGGTAAAATAAAAAGTAGGACAATGCATATTAAGCTTACCAGTGAGTGTGTCCAGAGGCGAGGACAACCAATCTCCTATGTCCATAAAATCATCATTCGTCGCAGCAAATGAATCAACACCTAGTGAGTCCTCCCGCGAGAGCCTACGAAGGTAAGAAGCTTTTGATTCTTCTTCTTCTGTTTCTCCAGTACAATCACGCCTAAGGTGTCCAGTCCTGCGACAACTAGTACAACGAAATGGGATGCCGAGGTAATCCAGGCACTAAGTCATAGTGTGACCTCGCTAGATAATATTCAGTGTCTCTGGTAGCCCCGCATGTATATCCATCTCCACCAGGATCTTGGCCATATTTCTGTCGGAACCCTTTAAATGACTATCATCCAAACTGATGAATCACCCGAGCTAGTTGCCTATGGCAACAAGAGCTTTTTCAGTCCAATATTGAAGAGGTAGGCCGAGAAGCAAAACCCACAGGTGTTGAAGTCTAAAGTATTATGTGGCGGGATCAAAGCTTACCCGCCATCTCTTAAGCATGATGCTACAACCACTGATAGTCTAGAGAGAATCTAATATACGTTGTGAATCCTATGGTGAGTTAAAAATAAGACCAAACCAACCATGAGAGAGAGAGATAATCTCAGGAACATAACTCAGAAGGGAAACCAGACACCTGTAATCCAATCCGGGAGAGAACACTTACACAATGTGCGGTGGGAAATCCTACCCACAAGACCACAGAGTGATAGGTGTATACTCTCGTCCAGACCAACATCTGATCCCATAATTAAGCGACATTTAGTCTTGTTAGGTTTCCACACACTTTTGTACCCAAAACTCTTAGGTTGCCATTTTTGCACAGATGGGCGATGATAACTCACACTCTAGTGCAAACTAGAAAGCCCGAACGAGGAAACTTATCCTGGAAGTGGAGCGGAAGGCAATAAAGGAACGTGAGGAGGAGGCTTTGAGTTATCTAGAGAGGAGGATAACAAGTGACCTTCCAAGGTAGATATTGAAGGTGGTATGACAAAATCATTTGTTTGCACGTTCGTCGAGAAGAAGAGGCTAACACTCTTCCAGAGGGCCTCGTCAGTCGCACTCATGAGTGTGTTGACCTCAACCTCCATCAGGAAGGTGCTGGAATCCCTCGCTAGAGATTGCCACCTCGCACCCCCAAAACTACACCACACTTTGAAAAGACCTCCACAAAGTAAAATAAAGAAGGGAAATCACTGCCATTAACTACTTCTATGCTGGAAGCCCACTCCAATAACTGTCGTCTCGCTCCACCAGAGTAGCGACAAGCAATGATAATACCTCCCCTTAGTTAGTTAAATAAAGGATAAGTATATCAATACAGAGTAGTTAATGAATGGAGTAAAATTTTTGCCTCTGTCAGTAGTTAGGATGGATCCACCAAGTCCCAAGAAAATCCAGGTAGTCCTAAATCTAGAACAGACCTAAACTAGAAGTAAGCGGACAGAAACTGCTAGAAAAGGGTACTAAAGCTAAG
Source organism: Picea engelmannii (assembly GCA_009831015.1). NCBI lineage: Eukaryota > Viridiplantae > Streptophyta > Pinopsida > Pinales > Pinaceae > Picea > Picea engelmannii. The sequence goes on from WSFP011329409.1 coordinate 35,751, forward strand.
TAGGTGCAATACACCAACCTCCATTTGTGAGCTTTCTATCAGTTCCGCCATTAACACCTTCTTGAGCTCTACAATGCCTTCTATTGCGACATACAAAATTTTTCGACATCTTAGATGCACCAACTATCAGGTGCTCTGAACTTATACTTAATATGTGCTCTAAACTATTCTAATATTAGAATATCATATTCAATCCACCTTTATTTTACTTGTGACATAGCGTCGACATGGGAATTATATGTTGTTAACTCAATACTGTTTAAGTGGCATATATATATACAAGAGTTGTCTAATTATTTGAAGTTTTTTTCTTTTTTTTGTTGGATTCGAAAGAAATCACTAATTTTTGTTGTTAAATTGCATTTATGAATGCAAAAACGGATTTAGTGTCCCAAGAAACGCTCGAGCACTCGAATTATAAAAATTTAACAACTCAAATCTGCATATCCAACAATATATATATAATGTAAACTTGTATATTTAGTGAAAATATTTTGTTATATATAATGTTAATAACAACTTTTTGTGTTAATTTAACACTGCTTTATTACCAACAATATTAATTGTTAACTTGTCCAATTTTTAGGATTTACTATGTATCAATGAAACACTATATATTCCTATATATTTCTAAGTGGAACACTAACTCGTTGAATGATTGCATGGAATAACAAGGCAGCGAGGCTGCGCTTACTGCCTCTTGTCTGTCATGTCTGTCATGTCATTAAATATAAATATAAAACTTGACCATAAATTATTAAATATAAATATAAATATAAAATATAAATTCAACTTACCCTTACCCAGTTTGTCATGTCATTGAGTTAATTCTGATCTCGAAATACGTGAAGGCTGCAATAACACTATAAAGTTATCAACCAATAAATTCAGTTTTTTTTACATATTAAAAAATAAAATTTTGAGTTTGTTATGTTACACATTAAGTTTTTTACAAAAATTTTAAAATCAACCCAAATTAATAGAATAGTCAAAGTGAACTCATCACTATATATACTACTTGAAAGGCAGTACAATAATAAAAAAAATACAGATAGAGGTGTCATCATACTTCTAATATATTTAATAACTAATAATTATGAATATAATTTTAAATTAATTATATATCTTTATATATATTTAGATTTGGCCAACCCCCATTTTTTTTTATGAAATGAGATTATTCATTCTTCCATGTACTCTTAGCATATATAGTTTAGTATACGAGTTTCATATATATGAATATTATTTTTCTTGTACTATTTAATTATTATATTACATAATAACATAATAATAATAATAATGAACTATTACATAATAAAATAATGATTTTTTATAATTTTTAGATTTTTTTATAATTTTTTTTATTTTAATATTTTATTATTATCATGAAGAATTATCAATAATTATTATAAATAATAAATATACATAATCATTTATCATAATTATTATATAAATTTAAAATTTATTTTTTCTACATTTTATTGATGTGTAAACAATATAGTGTAATAAAATAATAACTTTTCTTTATAATTTTTAGAATTTTTTTTTATTATTATGAAGAACTATGAATAAATATTATAAATAATAAATATACGTAATCACTTACCATGATTATTATATAAATATAAATTTAAATTTTTCTATATTTATGTATAAACAATATAATAGACGATCACAAACATGCTTATAAAAAATGATTCCATGAAGTCATGTTGTCTTTAAAAAAAAAAAAAATTGTTGAAAACGGTTTATTGGTAGAGGTGTCATCAGCTATACATAAAATCAAATGACATATATATATGCATATGTCAATTTTAACCTCCTCTAAAATGGAGAGATGATATTTGATAAGTAGAGAGTCAATCTTATTTAGTTTGAAAGTGTAGGGTAGACACTTCACATGAGCACACAAAAGAAACTGTAAATGTGGTTATTTAGAAGAAACATGATTTTTTATTTTTTTTAAATTTTGATTAAAACATATGCTTCAATTTTGGGCTTCATGTATTCAGGGCTTCTCATCTTCTTCACGCTACAACAATTTGGTTTCTTCCTAATATTAAACAACTACAAATTGCAACTTCTTATATGCATTCCTTCAATTGCTTAGGACATAGAATCTTCTAGGATCAATCTAACTAAATATCTACTCTTTGGTATCCACTTTTGTAAATATTTTGTATTTGAAAGGCCATGTACTGCAATGTAGCAAATGACCATTCATTCAAATAACAGTTACTTGTCATGCCCTTGGACAATCTCTCATTTAGTGTTTGCATCTAGTTAGCAAAGTGTATGTTTTGATGGGATGTCAGCATGCAACCTTCCTGCCCACCTAATATTGGTAGTGAAAAAAAGAGGATCAGTAAGCTTTGACTTCAAGATCAAGAGGCTCTTGTTTAGAAACACACTTGTTAGGGAGGCTATCTGATATCACTATGATACAATTTCCACAAAATGGAGATCTACAATTACACTATGATGGAAAAATTGAGAAAGAAGAACTTGATTTTCGAACAAAATTACTAGAAGAACTACACAATATCACTATGATACAACCCATATACAAAATACCTATAATCACATCCTGGGAAAGAAATTGAGGAAAACGAGCTTGATTTCTATCATGATAAATAGAGGTATCCATAACATTATGATAATAAGAAGTCAAATGTTTTGAAATTTAAAATTGGATTAATCAAATTGCAATTTTTCATTATTAAAATTATATTTTTAAAAACATAAATAAAAATCAAATGTTTTGAAATTTAAAATTGGATTAATCAAATTGCAATTTTTCATTATTAAAATTATATTTTTAAAAACATAAATAAATTAAAAAAAACAATATTATAACTTGTGATCCCAATTGTAATTTTCACTATGAAAATTATAATTTTAAAAGCATAAATAAATAAAATATCATAACATTTAATCCAAATCTAATAAATCTTAATGCACCTATTACTATTAGTCAATCTCTGATTAATCTTATTACACTTATTAATAGAATATACCTTTTCATCCTCAAGTTGTGTTAATCTCATTACACCTAATAGAATCTACATTTTCGTATATGAGCAATATTAGGTAAATCTTATTAGTCCCTGCCGGAAGGCCAAGGGCAGGGACTATAGCGATGAGTTCATCGCTGACTTTGCATTAGTTGAAGGTTGACTTTCAAATTTTTGAAAAAATGCTAATGTTTAACTTAGAAACTTTATATACATAATTTTTTTAATAAAAAATTTATGAATTTGTCACAATTTGATTGGCTGGGAAGTTTGAAGTCTTATTCCCGACTTCGCTTCTTCCCATGCCAATTCTTACCGCTTTCATAAATGCTTTCACTATAGTTTCATAAATGCCAATACACGCTGTATCAAAGCCGTTCAAAGCACGTTATATCTACACGTGGCCCCAGGATGGCGCGGATTTATCTATCAATCGGACGCACCAGCATTCAAATATCTCCCACTCAGATTTGACAGCCGACATTTCATTTACCCATTTACCGAGACAAGAACTGGCAGCCGATATTTACTTTTGAAAATCCGACGGCGGAGATATAGGCTGCGAAACATACTGATAACCATCAACAATCATCAAATAACCAGTAAATAGTATGAATGTCTTAAAAAAAATCCCACCGTCTTACTGAATTAATAAGAAATTAAATACATTAAAGAAATTGAAGATTAAGGATTTAAATGCCTTGTCCAGTGAACACCCTTCAATAAATGACAATAAATATGGAGATAAAATATGCATGAAAATAAATGTGC
>ML842702.1:4166-16120 GCA_009831015.1 Picea engelmannii
TCAAAATATATATTTTTTATGTATTATATAAAAAACGCTCCCGAAAACGCTTCGCTCCCGGCGATTTTTGAAAATATGCGCTTCCCGCTCCCGCTCCCGCTCCCGCTTCCCGCTCCCGCTCCGCGCTCCCAACAGCCTTGGGTGTTCTATTGGAGTACTGTTGCTGTTTTTGTGTGGTGTTTTTGTGAGACAATATTTCTGCAATTTGTATTCATTTTGCTCACATTGTTTTACTTGAAAAACCCCAAACAAAGTATTTTATTGGGAGAAAGTATCTATGATGAGGACCGACTACCAGTAGTTGTTGACTGACAGGGACTACCTATTGAGGATTGGTGAGACGTATCATGAGGCTTTGAGGGAGCAGGATTGGAGGTGGACAGACTTACTGAGGAGTTGGAGAGCACTCAAGGATTCTTGAGAGGCACACAGACAACCCTTCAAGAATCAGAGGAGCTTCTTGAGGAGATTCGTCAGAGGTCCACTTCATTTGTCTTAGTAGGCACTCAGATATATCATTCAGTCACATTGCTAGGGGATGTTGGTGATCTTGCAGAGGAGCACCAGTTGATGGAGGACACTTCCATTTGTGTTCCGAGAGTGGTTGACCTCCATGTAGAGGTTGATCCATTAGTACACCCAGGATCTATGATACAACATGAGTCTACGGTAGACGACATGAGTATGCCAGAGCATACAGTGATGAGTGTGATGAGTGATAGCTCACAGAGACATGCCAAGATGTATGGTGGGATTCATAGGGGTATAGTGCCTTGTAGGGAGGAGACACACCTAGGGGAGCATGCCGATGTCACTCCTTTGCAACAACACCTAGTTATGAGAGATCACCTTCACCATATCAATAGTTGCATGGGAGATGAGAGATGGAGGTTGGTTGAGCAGGAGTTGGAGGAGTTACTTTTGGTTGTACTGGATGGTTGGGATTCAGTGATGACCACAAGAGAGTATTTATCATGGACAACGATGGACGAGCTTTTGGTTGAATCCTTGGGATTGACCAAAGCATGTGACACCTTCCAGTCCTACAGTCAGCTGCAGATGTTTTTGTTAGCCTGTCCTGACACTTTTATCATAGACAACAACATGAGGAGGGATAGGCTGTGGATGACGACATGGGCAGTGGCTAGGCCGAGACCACCAGGCATGAGTATCTTTACGGCATTCAGCCGGATAGAGGTGGATCGTCATAGGCAGCTAGTTGAGACTTGGTGCGTGATGATGAGCATCATAGGCTAGGTGATAGCAGATGAGCACAAAGAGCTTCTGACAGTGATCAGTCTCACATAGGAGCAGTTAGAGGAGATTGGAAGTGATAAAATTCCAAGTTTGCCATGGGATCCGGGTGTTCATTTGGATAGCAGGATGTTTTACTACAGGGTGACCCAGGTTGTGCTAGAGAGCCACATATGCCACCATGGGTTGGTTTGGAGTGGGCCTGCAGGGATTTGTCTGATGGAGCGAGACAACTTTTCACTCTTGATCATCATGATCGGAGATGGAGATGGTCGGGCAGGTACTCCTTCCACAGAGATGTTTTCACAGATGCAGCTTCTGGATTGCAGGTCCAATAGCCACGGGTACTTCAGCTTGAGGATCCAGGAGTGTAGGATCCAGTATATATACAGGGAGCAGTCAGGCAGGGTCATCATATTGGAGTGCCAACATGGTGATCTTCGACAGAGTCTAGCATGGGGTTCAGGGATTGCAAGGTTGAACATTTCACTGACTGACAGGGACGAGTGGACCGTTGCAAGGGAAAGTTGTTTTGACTTTCCATTGAGCTTCAGTATTGAGGAGAGCACATCTCTTGAGGGTGTCTCATGGAGGTCTTACAGTACCCCATTCGGGCATCAGCATGAGCAGTTGATGGAGGTCGTGTTGATCGTGGTAGTGTCTTGGTGGATGGACTCATTTCGGGATGAGGCCATGTGTCCTGTACAGGAGTTTCACGGTGTTGATATATTTCAGAATTATGCTTCCCAGGGGATTGCAGTTCATGTCTTGATATGGGACCCAAGGGGCAGAGTGCGTGATAGTTCATCCTTGGATGGGGTCTACGGTGTGTCCCATAGGTGGACATGGGATCCTGGTATTATACTTGAGGAGATTTGGTTATTGCTTGAGGACAAGCAATTTTCTAGCGGGGAGGACTGTAATGTCCCCACTTTGGGACATCATTATATTACATCGTGTTATGATGGCCAGGGTAGCCAGTTGGAGATTATAGCGAGTACAGGGATTATTGAGAGGCATTTTGGTGTTCGGCTTGCATCACTCATCCCATTTCATCATTATGATCCATTCCGCACAGGTGGGCTTTGGTTCCGTTGCATTTCGACGATTTCCATGATTTTGAGTATTTTGAGCTATAAGCTAATTAAATTCACTGAAGAGGTCATTTTGGGCACATTACTTGGAGGAACCTCTAAGTGTAATAGCTCATTGGAATCAGGAGGAGCAACACTACAGGATGGGATGGTGAGAAGTGACTTTCAGTGGCCAGGGAAGCCACAAGGAGAGATAAGGTGCTTTTCAGAGGTAAAAGGGTTAATTAATTAATTAAAATGATTTAATTAATTAATTAAATATTAATAAAATGAAAGTCACTTTGGAGGGACAAGGTGAGAAGGAAGTATAAAGGAAAGGCAAGGGCCTCTATTCATTCATTCATGTATGTTTATCATTTGGATATCTGACTTCTAGCTAGAGAGCCCATACCTTGGGGGTTTTGAGGGTTTTGACTTAACAAACCCTAGAGGATGATTCGGTGGTGAAAGATTCCACCTAGCTTGTCCCAAGCTTGGTCTTGGAGATGCAATATGCTCCCACACCATTCTAGTTTAGATCTACTCAGTGCAGGAGGGTTCTACACCAACCACATGCACAGGAAGAGGAGGGCGCACCATTGGGGGTTTCCACCAAGGGGGGCGCACCATCCATTGAGAGGAGTTTGTTCCAGGTGTTTGGCAGGGCTTCTGGAGATTCTAGCACCTAGGTTTTTATTGTAGGGTCATGGCCATTAGATCTAGTGGATTCTGATGGAGTTTTATGGATGATTTGATTTATTGGATGCATGGGACGAATTGGAGGAGAGGAGCACACTTCAGAAAGTGATTTCAGCCATTTGCTAGATCAAATCTCGATCATTTCGCTTGGGACTTCACCAGGGAGGTAACCAAGCCCCGATCTATAATTCTAGTGGTTTTGTGGAGCATATGGAGGCCTCTAGGAGGAAGGCCGAATTATCTATGGTTTCATGCATCTAGGGAGGCGCATCATTCCTTGGAGGAGAGGTAGATCCATGAGTTTGGAGAGGATCTTGGAGATTTGAGCTCCTGGGTTGTTCTTGCAGTTACCCGATCTACTGTTTGGCATCTTCATTGGAGCGATTGGACATCTTTGGCAACAGGGCCGAATTGTTGAGGCTATTCAGTGATCTAGCAGGGCATGGCATCTTCCAGCTTGAGGGTTGGTACTTCATACGGCTCAGATCTCATTTGTGTATTGGTCTTCATTGTTATCTAGCCTTTGGAGGCTTGTGGTCTTCTACCGGAGCATTTTGTAGTAGCTTCTATCTTCTTTATTGGAGCCATCTGTTGAGCATTCCAGATTGGCATCTTCATTGTATCGGGTTCTTCTATTTATGAATAAAATCAGATCTAAGATGTTTGGGCTTGTCTATCATATTGTTGATCTTGCATATGGTTGAGGTATGTTCCATTACGGTATCTTCTTGTTTATCGCTGCAACACACATAAATCATCAACATAAACCCTAAAGACCGAAATCAAGAGGTCAACCTGCAAGTAAACACATACAAACAAGTAAACCAATAAAGTGTTTGACGAAATGCCACAACCAGAAAAAGTTTAAAAGACACCCATAACCGTGATGTTCCTTGCATCTTGGCTTCGGAACATTACAATGGGTGACTTGGGAGGCTAGAAGGGGTTGAAGCCGAGGACGATTTCACGACACTGTTGTCGCGCAATTTGTACTTTGATAGAAGAAAAGGTTAAAGGAGAGCAAATTGGCGTAACGAGAGATTATCCAATCACTGTCAGCTCAATAGGATGTCTCTTCCTATTTAGGGTGGTAGGCCCAGGGGAGACGTCCTCGGTGACCTGGGGGATTGAGAAGGCAAAATCAAAGTGGCTAGATAAAGATCCCCTCTCACAAGTCACCACCGATCAAAAAGTCCGATTTTATAACCAATGAAAAGATAATATGTCAAAGTGTACCTGCCCGGAACAAAGCAACAAGAAACTAGATATATTTGCAAGTACACTTGCTGGTTAGCACTTCATAAAACCATGGACTTTCTTGATAAAAAACAATTTGCTGAATATGATGAAATAAACAGAAAATTTATAACAACAATCTTTATAGAGCAATACTTCACATTAAATGCCTCCAAATAGCTTCAAAATGACTAAGAATCATTAACCATTGAAATCATAATACTAGCAGTTGATAAAAGCAAATAAGACAAGGTATAAATCAGCCTTTTCAATTGCTTTTATGAGCTTTTAATGCTGCATCTAATGGCTGTAGCTTACTTTAGTAACAACAACAATATTGTTAGTAGGTTAGGCTATTCTAGGGTTAGGAATAGTGAGTAGGAGGCTCAAAGAATAGGTTTTGAAGGTTGTTTTGATCAATCACTCAAAAGAGGGCTTAGACTAGTGCTTTTAGGGCAAATGGAGTCAATAATGCGACAAGAAATGTTGAAGGAAAATGATAATGGAAGAGTTAAAGACAGGAGAGATTCATAGATTGGAGTGTTGGTAACCCAAGGCTCCAATTATCAAACCCTAAGGGGAAACTAGCTACTAAGGTGTAGGTAACCCTAGGCCTTAGTAGATTTCCTCCCTCTCTAACTCAATGATGAAGCAAAATCGGCTAAGATGAAGCAATGGATGCTAAGGTGTTGCAATGGCAAGGCCTTAACTCATGCTTCAAGAAAATTGGCCTTTTGACAAGATCTAGTAGGTGAAGGCTTTTGAAGCTAGGACAATAAAATGTGCTAGTCTTCCTAGGGTTTCATCAAGCAATTTCATAATCTTGAATGTAAATGCAAGATAAATAAAACTATAACCATTCAATTAAGAAGAATTGCAGAAAATCCACTTACATACATCAAGAATTCATTAAGAAGAACCCTAGTTGAACACACCCACCAAGAACTTTGCCAAAATAATCCAAAATAAGCCTCCTTCAACAAGTGTGCCTAAAATTTCAGCCAAGAAACTCTAAGGAGGGTGCATAAGTCACAGGGATCATAGCAATGTCAATCACATCTAATCATCAAATTATTTAAACATGTGCATGAAACCCCCTTTACTCGGACAAGTGCTCAAAGACGTTATGCTAATCTGCAAGCCAAGTTTGGAGGGGACGCTAGGACGTCCTATTGGGCTAATGCTCATTGGATGTGGGATGTTCTCGGGAGAAGTCAAATTCAGACCATCTGAGTGGATGAGGTGGTAAGGGATGTCTGGGCAATGGGTGCAGTGATAGCTGGGAAATGTATAGCTTACCTGTGGGTGCCTTTGAAGAGGGTGAGCTGCACCTTGTCATGGATGCAAATGTTTCCAAGCCCATTCATCCCTTTATCTTTTATTCTTATTGCTTTTTCTTTCAAGAGGCAAGTTAGGGGACACTGTGCTGGCGTGGCGACCAGTGGTGGCAATGTTACCCACAAGCATTTCACGGAAATGAGAAGGCTAGCTCGTGATGAGACCCCCTTTCTCTTGGCTATGCCACCAAGAGCCACTACCCTGGCATGGTGACCAACTGTTGGTAGTGTCATACTGCTACATGCCCATGGACCTAATAGGCCGGCTTGTGACGAGACCCCCTATCCTCCAACTAGGTCTTGATTAATTTTGTTTTATGGGTCCCTCTGTTTCTTGCCGAGAAGCTTTTTATTGCTTTTTCGGGGATCCCTGGGCGAAGCATATCAAGGTTTCATTCTTTTGGCTTTTTTCTTTTGCCAGCTACTTTTACCCTTTGGGCCTTTAGCCCCTTCTTACCACAAGGCAAGGTACAACCCTTAGATATTTGGCCAACCCAATGCTCGGACCAGTGTAATGGGATAGATGAGCGGGAAAAAGATGAAAGGTGGTAAGTATGGTGGGAGTGGACGATGACCTCTCATGAATTCCCTAGTGGCAACTCAAACCCTATGGGAACCAACTTACTAGGGCATCCTTTCATTCCCCCAGGTATGGTCAAGTGGGAAGGCATAAGGTCCAAGCACACGTTAGAAGTAAAATGAATTAAATGCACATATTCAAATGTTTTGAGAATCAGAGTGACACATACCATGATACCCAGACTCATTACCTTATGGAGCAAGACCCATTTCTGAAGAAGAAAAGGATGGGCCCTCCAAGGCCATGCTCAAGTCGATCTGGCTCTTGGTACTCCATATCTAGGACCTATGGACCTCGAGACATAATCTCCCTAGTTATCCCTAGGTTAGGGGATAACATCTGGCTCCAACTCGGGGACATGTGCTCACCGTAGAGAGCATGAGAACCTCAACATCTCTGGCATAACCTGTGACCTGCTTGATCTCAACATAACACTTATTAGTAATCATTTGGGCTGGTGATATCACCCCAACTTATATATATAATACAGAAAATGAAAGCAAGCATATGGACAAATGGAAATACAAACTACTCTAGCATGAAATGCAAATGGTATATACAATGAATGCAAATGCCTACCTACTTACCTGCACTTACCTGTGAAGTCAAGTCTCTACCCCCTGATGGGGTTTGAGGAGGTGCCTGCTAACTGGTAATGGGTGCCTTCTTCCTTCCGATGTAGACAAATCGTAGGCATCATTGACTGACTTTCTTCCAACTCTGAAGGGTCCAAGCCAAAAATGTGCATTTCCCTTGACATTAGTAGGCTCTCCCTTCTTTGTGTCCCACATCCATATTGTGTCTATCTCTTTGTAATCTATGGTTCCGAACTTGGTTGTTTCTTGAACAACCCTCGTGTACTGTGTAGAGGGAGGAGGCTAGGATTCCGCTGTGAAAGCTTCTTGTTGTGATGGCTAAATCAAGATGTGATCTTCTTCTTTCTTTTACAATTTGACAGTCCCAACTTCTTTGTCCTTGTATTTGTCTAGGAATTGTTGATACTCTTCCTTCTTTGGCCATTGTATTTGATCGAAGTCTTCATCTGAAGCGAAAGGCAAATCATCAAGGGAAAATATAGGAAGACTTTCTTTGGCTGGCTCATGTGTTTTACTAGTTCCGATATCATCCCTTCCCATTTGACGAAGCCAACTCCTTTCCTTCTAAACCTCATCAAATAGTCATCTTCTTGTGTAGAAGAATAATCATCCAAGTCTTAAGAGATGTCAGATGCATCGTTAGGATAATCACCCCAATTTGTATCTCTTTCTTGCTCCAGAACGATGGGGTTGGGTCTCACCAAAGCACTATCCCTTATGTATGTTTCGTGCAAATGCAACACATCTTCATTACCTAGCACAATATTGTTGTCGTGATTGCTAGGAATATTTTGGTCACCCTTTCCCTTATTAATATTGTCTTCTTCTGTCGAGGAAGGGTGGGCCAACCTTGAAATAAGAATGAATCTACTGAGTTGTAGTCACTATGTCCTTGAAAGGGGGTTTGCTCATTTTGCTCAAAATGACTTGTTTGTAATAGCATGGAGGTTTCTTCGGACGATAGCTGGTCATCTGGGATTTGTTTTGTCAAAGAAGGGATTTCCAACATTTCACGAATCCTTTTAACCTTTTGTAGGATATAGGCCATACTAGTGCTCAGGTTGGTTCTATTATTGTCAGGTTTTGGGAAATGTTGGGGTTGATTGTTAGTATACACTTGGGGCTCTTCAGACTTTACCCTTGAGTTCTCATTTGTTTGGCCAAAGTATTCAATCCTAGGCTTCCTCATGTCTTGATTTTATTTGGTTTGACTTGGCATGAACAAGGTGAATATGGAATCTACAAAATTAGGTTTCTCATGAGTAGCCTTTGGGTATAACGTTCAAAGTAGGAGTCCTTGCATGACTAGGGTTTAGGATCATTTTCTTGTCATGCAACATTTTGTAGGTTCAAAGTGTCCAGACAAATTTGTTCTCTTGGAGCATGAGATTTTATTGTTTGAGGAGGTCTTATAGAAAGTGGCTTTTGGATTTGTGATAGTGACCTTTCTAGCTGAGTGATTCTTTCAGAGATACTTAGATCCTCAAAGGGTTCATGTTGTTTTGAAAAATTTATGGCATCTTTCATGTTTGAGAAACCTGTGCTCCATTTCCTATGGAAGGTATTGTTTTCTACCTCTAGAATTTCTGGGAGGTCATGCTCTAGTCCTCCCATGCTTTCCTTATTTATCTCCCAGATGTCATCATTGTTCAAAACATTTACCTGATAGATGGCACCGCCGAACTTAAGATTCTCTTCAATTTGGCAGACAACATCTTGAGCTTCTTCTAGGGTTGTAGGTAATCAATCCTCGAGGGAAAATTGTAAAGTTCCTTCAAAGGCGTTAAGGCAATGTTGGAGAAAAACGCTCTTTGGGAGAAAATCGGGCTGAAGTTTGCTCATGAGAGTATTGAACCTATCATTGAATTCCCTAACGTCTTCGTCTGTTTGTTTGCAAACTTCGAGGAATTGAGAGTAAACGGAGGCCACACTTTCTTTTTTACACCACCTGTCCTTGAAAGCTCATTCAAGATCTTCAGGGGTTTTGATGCTTCCATTCAGGAGAACATTAATCCAACCTCTAACACTCCCAGTGAGTGAGCTTGCAAAGAGCCTCATAAAGACATCAGGGTGTTCCTGTCTGGACTGGTGAAAATCGAACCCTTCACAAAACTTGGTCCAATGTGAGTTACCATAGTGTTGCCATCCTAATACACACTTGCAAACGTGAGCAAAGTCCAACTCACTTAGTGTGTCCTTGGAGGCACAATGCCTAGGTTCACAATCCAGATTGTCACCTTGACTGGAACCTCTTCCTTCTGGGCTTACTCCTAGGGAAGTCAAGGGGGTAGACCCTAGTTACTAGATGTGATTTAACGTTTATGTTCTAAGAGTTGGTTTTAATTTGTTAAAGGTTTAGGGGAAAACTAACCGATGATGCAAAGGCAGCAAATGCAAAGTGCACAAGTACTTATGTCAAGCAAACCTTTTCCTAAGTCAACTAAGACTAGTGCCTAAAGGTTGGGCAAGGGGTCAACTAAGTTCAAGGAAGTTTAATTGCAAAAGATTACAAGTATTACAAGGCTACAATTACTTCACAACAAAGAGATACAAATACTTACAATAATGAATGAGAGATATTACAACAATTATACAAGAGATACACAAGATACAAATAGACAAGCTTAACCAAGTGCCAAAATGTGAGAATTAAAAGATATTCAAAAGTTAAGATCATTCACATAAGGCCAAGCATGTCCCAATAAGAATTGGACTGCTTTTCAATGGCAACCACTAAAGCACTCAACACTCAACAAGATGATGCCTCCAAATGGGATGCGCTACCTCTTGTTGAATGAAATATTCTGAGTTGTAAAAGTAGGAAAAACCTTCTAGTTCTGGTGTTGGACTTTCGTCAAACACTTGGCATACTGCTGTAATTGACTGCTAAAGATGAAAATATAATGGACAGTGGTTTGTTTCTTGGTTTTGCTGGCTGTTTAATTGGTTTTCTAACCCCTTATACCTCCCCAATGAGAAGCATTACATGTTGTTTCGACATGACGTAAACCCATAAAATAATGATGCAAACATTCGCATTTAAATGGACAATTTTGCCAAACTTTGACTGTATTTTATTGAATAATAATGCTGAGCTATTGATAGTCAAAATGAGGTGTAAATACCTCTGACAATGAAGAGAATGACTGCTGTAGGGAACTTGGAACCATCAAACACACCCACAACCCTGCGAAAGTATCCCAAACTGTCCACACGCATTGGCAAGAAGGGGGCGACTCATGCCATTACAACCCAACCATCTGATTGAATGATTTAACAGCCACAACTCGGTGATGACTCCTCTATCTGATGCAAGGTACAACTATCCAAGAGGGGTCGACAACAACAACTTCTCCTTGACCTCCCACGCAGCATAAAGAAGAACCCATGACCCCTGGCACTGAGAACTCGACCAGCCAAAAGACACACGCAACTCCAGATATATTGATCAACAGGGATCAGAAAGTGAGGATTTCGACCAACAGGGAAGCCACGCCTTGGTCAATGAAGGATGCGACCCTAGTGCAAACACTCAGCAATAATAAGAGATGCGCCCAGCTCAAGAAAACGATCAAACCACCAACTCATGCCAAGAGAAAAATGCTCACTCTCTTCTCAGATCTGAAATTGAAATCTTCTCCAATGAATCTCCACAAAACCACAATGCCAATACCTGCAAATGGAAAGCCTGAATGGCTTCTCCAATCTCCCGGCTAGGACAGATGGTTTCACTGCCGAATCCGAGTGCCGAAATGGGTTTCTAGCTAAAACCCTCGTTTGCTCATCGAGCTCTTCTTCAAATTCAATTTCTCAAATGAATAGTCAATAATACCTTTTTCCACCTTCAACCCTCCTTTTATTCTTTCACCTTTCTTTTTCTCCATTAAATATTCATTTAATTAATAATTGGAGAGAAATACGCTCAAAAGGGGTTTAATATTAATAAACTCACTTTTCCTAAGTTTTCACTTTATAATTCGAAAGTGACTTTACCAATATCATTTCCCTAACTCATCCGTCTAATGGTTTACGGGAAATTGTGTAAACCACCACGGTATTCTGTCTGCCTAGGGAGAATGGGACATTATAGTCCTCCCCGCCCAAATTTGCTTGTCCTCAAGCAACTTCAAACCTGGAAACTGTAACACCTGCTCGTTTTCCCAAGTAGCATCCTCCATAGGTAGATTCTTCCATTTCACCAAAAACTCCCAGACCACGTTGTTATAGAGCTTCCTCTCCCGTACTTGTAGAATCTCTTCGGGGCTTGTGGCCAACCGTCCCTCGTCATCCAGAGGGGGTAACTCATGTGAGGCAACCACCTGTTGTCCTATTACCTGCTTAAGGCACGATACATGAAACACGTTGTGAATCTTGCTCCCCTCAGGTAGCTCTAGTTCGTATACAACCTGCCCCACCTTCCGAGTTATTCTGTAAGGCCCATAGTAGCGAGGTTTGAGCTTCTCGGTCCCCTTCTGCTTCAATGAAGATTGCCGGTATGGCTGTAGTCGCAGGAACACTAAATCTCCCACCTCGAACGAGCGCTCGGTTCTGTGCCTGTCCGCATACATTTTCTGTTGATTCTGGGCCACCCTCATGTTCTCCTTCAAAGCTCTCGGAATATCATGGCTGTCCTGTATCCAATCTCTGGCCTTTGGTGCTCTACTATCACCGAATACAACGTCTGCAAAGGTCATAGCCTCGTAGCCGTAGAGTGCCTGAAAAGGGGTCATGCCAATGGACATGTGATGGGTGGTATTGTAACAGTACTCCCCTAGGTGTAACCACTTCACCCAAGCTCTCTGCTGCCCAGAAATGTAATTCCGCAAATAACCTTCCACCCACTTGTTCACGATCTCTGTTTATCTGTTAGTCTGCGGGTGGTAACTAGTGCTCGGTGTCAACTCGGTACCTACCAACCTGAAAAACTCCTGCCAGAAACCTCCCATGAACCTGCTGTCTCTATCGCTGACGATGGTTTTGGGCAACCCATGCAAACGGAAAATCTCCCTGAAGAATAGCTCGACCACTTGTGTTGATGAATAGTCCGAAGGAATAGCGAAGAAGTGAGCAAACTTGGTGAGTCTATCCACCACGACATAAATGCAATCCTTCCCCTGCACCCTGGGTAACCCGGTGATGAAATCCATGGAGATACTTTCCCATTTCTGATCTGGAATGG